>UZAE01000026.1:0-54127 GCA_900617975.1 Rodentolepis nana | reverse complement strand
GCATAATTATATTGAAGTGGGGTGTGCGATAGACTTACCTCCACGTGGCGCACCCTGGGCAACGTATACTCATGTGGCAAAAAAGTATGTTAACCGGCAGTTGACTTCTCACTTCAAACTACCATGGCCCGACTGCTTGTCATACTCGACCCCCTCCACAGTACTAATCTTACCTTTTTCTCTACCTTTGTGTCTGTCTGACTCTTTTACATCTTTGAAACACTCTTCTGTCCTCACCCTCTCGACTTTCTGCTACTTTGATGAACCTCCCCTCTGTGAAGCCCGAAGACAGCTAAATGGCTAATGATAACTATCAAAACGCCTGCCATTTGAAATAAATAAATAAATATTGAAGTTTGGACCCAGTTTTATACTTATCCAATTTCAAGGAATTATTAGTTTAGATAGAATTTAATTTATAAGTTTAAAATATACTCCCTAATCAAATTACGTAGGTGCTCTTATCGCAAGCAATCCGAATAAAGTAGCTTCAGTTAGTAGACCCAAATCTCTAGAACCAAATCCTAGAAACAGATTATTAATAAAAGATAACATAAAATAATTCACATCTAGTTCCTCAAAGAAGCTAATCAGATTCTTGTTCAACTGAAGTTGTATCTCTCCTCCATTTACTTCCTTTTCTGTTCACTGTAACGCAACGTACTGTTCCTTTGTCCACGGACTGACCGCTTAGTAATTTCTGAGAGCAAAAATTTGCCAAGCGTATAAGTTACCTTCCCGTCCAAGTCCGATTAATTCTTTCTAGTGATCCGTTGTGAACCATACTATTGCTCCTAATGTTTACATTTATTGACATGATATATAATGACAATTTTTGACTTGCCTAGGGGAGTAACATTTTTACCTAAAGCGCGGGAATATCAAGTTTCTTGAAGCATTTCCATTCTTGTCGTTCGCTACTTCTAGTTATGTTTGGAACCAGATTTTTAAAGAAAAAATTATGGATTCCATAAGAAATAATACGTGCTCAAAATATTGCCAAATTTCACGAACTTCTTTCTTTACTTATGCTCTATTGAGATGTAGGAAGTAAAGTGTAATGCGGACACGAAGATTAGCTGTTTTCTACTCAATCATTACTTTTGTCAGAGAAGGATAATTAAGAATATTTGCTCTAAATCCACTAACTGGGAAGCAGAAAAGATACGATATGCAAGTAACCTCACAACTGCTAGTATTGATAAAGATTTATTTATTTATTTCAAATGGCAGGCGTTATGATAGGTATCATTAGCCCTTTAGTTGACTTCCCGTTATGATAGGTATCATTATCCCTTTAGTTGACTTCGGGGTTTTCAAAGATTTATTTATTTATTTCAAATGGCAGGCGTTATGATAGGTATCATTAGCCCTTTAGTTGACTTTGGGCTTCACATCCAAGTGGTAAAAAGTCGAGAGGGGGAAGAGTAATGATTCACAGACGTAAAAGAGACAGACAGACACAAAGGTAGAAAAAAGGTGAGGTGAATACTGTGGAATTATTCGAATATGAAATGCAATGGGGTCATGGTAGTCTGGAGTCCGAAGTCAACTGCTGGTTTATAGACTTTTTTGTCGTATGAGTATACGTTGCCCAGGGTGCACCATGTGGAGGTAAGTCTATCGCACACCCCGAATAGATAAAGATAATTATATGCAAAAAATTGAAAATGGGCTATCATTGAATTCCAAGATGGTGGAAACTATCGGGAGTGCGGTTACTTCAAAATGATGTAGAGGATAGCCTATTGATTCCATTAGAAATAGAGCAAACAAAATAATCATAGAATATGCATAAATTAGGTATAAATAGAGAAAAAAATGTCACGAACATCTCTAAGACAAAGTATTGCTCGTGGAAGGCTACATGAATTGAAAAGAGGATAACTTTATGCTTTGTTGGAAAGTCGAGATTTTGTATCATTTACACCTTTAAAGTTCTAATGGAACTATAACTTTAATCTTTGATCGATTACTTAACTTAACGGTAATGATACAAGAAGAATTCACTCACTATTAAAATATTAAGTATCTTTTGAATAGTACCCTCTAGAATATTCTGGAAAGTTTGTTCGCACTATCGACCAAGTGTCGAGCAAGTGCGTCCGTAAATACAGAGACTTTTCGGTTAATCATCGATTAATCTCATTTCCAAGTGATGCTAAATGTATTTAATTCACTGACCAAATCGGCACTTGGCCACAATGTTCCATAAATGCTATTCACCCTAAACGTTCTATTTTCTAGCTACATTGAACGTGCCGTAATTAGTGAATGGGACAGAAATGTCTGTTTGAAGCCTCTGTTAAAGGCTCGCCAAAATTGTCTTTAACTAGTAAGACTTTTAAATGAATAGCCAAGTTTTAGAAAGTGAGTATATGTGTTGTTTTATTGGCTTAATAGATGCAAAATCTATAAGAGAGTTCGAAAAACAGCAGGTTTAATGCATTGCTTAATCCTTCTTTCTAGTCTAATTTTAAGGATAATACCGTTTGAATTTAAGGAAAACAATCCCTGAACTTAGCAGTTTCTATTTAAGAAATTCATATTAAATAAATTTTTTTAAAGTTTAAAATGTTAATGTATTGTGACATTGGCATTTATAATAATCAATTGCAAAATTAAACCGAAGTGAAGTTATTACGATAAAACATGAAAGATTATGCTAATAAACCTATTATCTCAGATATATTAGTGTCAGTGTTGTTGCTGACAAGTACGTTATTAACTGTTCCACTGAACCCCCAAATTGGCTGATTTCCATTGGCGACGAAGGATGGACTTTATCTTCCCTTTCTTAAGTGAAGTATTTATTTTTGGGCGTAAAGTTTAGAAGTACATATAGGGCACATCGTAACTTAATTAATTGCATAGAAGGGGTCATAATAGCAATTTTAATAGCATGATCTCCTAGTTTGGAATGGCTCATGGAATTAGCTTATCTACCTCGTTGATATAGAGGAGGTTGACACTGGCGTGGAAAATGGTTCTTCAGGCTTCTTGTGTGTTGAGTTGCGTAGAGTGTTGATATGAAGCTTACTCATTGAGTACTGTTAAGTTGCGTTAACATTATAATGACTATTGACGATTGATTGGTCGAGAAGTGCCTGCACTCGTGACCTCATTTACTCCCTGATGCGATCATTCTCACGGCCGCACGTCCCAAAGTGTTCGAGGGAGCATGATATTGCTTAGCCTAATTGTGTACTCTACAATCCAAATAAATATCAGAAAGGATATAATTCGAAATTTTTTTTCTGTGAGTAAAGGGAAGTATTGTAAACCTATATGTATCTATTGGTTACAAACTATTCCTTCAATTAGATTTCAGTGAACAAAGTGCGATATTGAATATTCCGTATCAAACAAAGAGTTTAAATATTACTGAAATAGGGACTTTTGATAAATGATTCAACTTTTCGTTGAAATAGTTAGAAGTAAATGTCATAATTGAAGTGGAATCATTGTTAGTTAGATAGTTAGTTAAACTGCTTATTGCCAGATTAATGAAGGAAAATCATCTTTGAATAGAGGGTTAAGTGATGGAGACGAGATAAAAATTAGTTAATAATTATAATTCCAGAGAGGTCGATATTTAATTTGACCGCCATTTAAACGTCTTGTTTATAAATCACATGCAACGTCAAGATTTTACTCGAAATCCACAAATACATGATTTGAATTCCCTAGTGTACTTTAAATCAGATGAAGAAACGGACACAGTTTCACGATTTGGGAAGTATTGGTCTAGGTCGATTTATTGGAATAAGAATAGACAAAATAGATGGAGAAATGCTCCAAATCCATGAGTGAAATCAATCAGTTTTTAAATAAGTCACAAACGACATAGCATTAGGATTGAGTATGCCTTGGTTTAAAACTCCTTAGTAATCCAATGGTTGGTTATGTTGATCTGTATGCTGACAAGTACTTTCCCACTGACTATTGGAGTTGGATGAGTATTATAATACTCATCCATCACCTCTATGGTTCACAAAAGAGCATACAGTTTGGCTGGAAAGGAAATTTGAAAATGTTTTTACTACTAACTCAGATTTAAGAACATATGCTGATATTCTTGGTGGAAGTTGCTTTCCTTGGGAGTTTAATGGGCCTTTTGGAAAGAGTTTCCATAAATAGATTGGCACAGTCTTCAATGATGTTGCTTTGTGGAAGAATTTTTTTCCAAACTCATTCCAACTTTCGCAAGCTTTAAAGAGCCCAAAAACTCGAATTCCTAGTTCATTTAGCGCAAGTGATTTCCCACTTATGCCCTTAAATTGGAAGTGAAATTTCATTAAGGCTTAAAAGTGGGACTTTTTCATAATGTATTTAAAACGTATCCAAGAAACGTACTAATTGTCTGGGCGATTTCAAAGCTAAAATTCGATCAAATCATACTAATTTCCTCCACATTTATGATCATAATTATAATTGTAATGGTAATAGTAAAAATAAAAAAAAACAAGCCCATCCGTGTAGGGTTGAAATTTGAGGGGAGAGCCAAGTGGGTGTGCGATAGACTTACCTCCACGTGGTGCACCCTGGAAATATGCCTTCACTATCAACATCTTATTTGGAAGCGGAGGGGTGTGTGCGATAGACTTACCTCCACGTGGTGCACCCTGGACAGCGTGCGATAGACTTACCTCCACGTGGTGCACCCTGGGCAACTTTCAACCCTTGCTGGTTTTCTAAACAATTATTCTTAAGAATACGATAGACTTACCTCCACGTGGTGCACCCTGGACAACGTACTTTCAAATGGCAGGCGTTATGATAGGTATCATGGGGTGTGCAATAGACTTACCTCCGTGGTGCACCCTGGGCAATGTATATTTAGACTTACCTCCACGTGGTGCACCCTGGGCACCGTATACTCATACGGCAAAAAAGTCTATTAACCGGCAGTTGTTGCGATAGACTTACCTCCACGCGGTGCACCCTGGGCAACCCACTCATACGGCAAAAAAGTCTATTAACCGGCAGTTGACTTATCACTTCTCATACGGCAAAAAAGTCTATTAATCGGCAGTTGACATCTTGACTTCTGACTTCAAACTACCATGACCCCACTGTATGTTACAAAGTATACTCATACGGCAAAAAGTCTATAAACCGGCAGTGGACTTCTGACTTCAAACTACCCTCACCCCACTATATGTCACAACTTCTCACTTCAAACTACCATCACCCCACTGTATGTCATTGTGTATGCGCATACGGCAAAAAAGTCTATAAACCGGCAGTTGATCTAACCCTAACACGGCAAAAAGTCTATAAACCGGCAGTTGACCTCTGACTTCAAACTACCATGACCCCACTGTATGTCATATTTGGGCAACAGACCTCATACGGCAAAAAGTCTATAAACCGCTGGGCAACGTATACTCATACGGCAAAAAAGTCTATTAAAGGCAGTTGACTTCTAACTTCAAACTACCATGACCCCATTGTGGCAGTTGACTTCTCACTTCAAACTACCATCACCCCATTGACGGGCAACGTATACTCATACGGCAAACAAGTCTATAAACCAATGGGCAACGTATACTCAAACGGCATACCTCCACGTGGTGCACCCTGGGCAACGTGTACTTACAACCTCCATGTGGTGCACCCTGGGCAACGTATACTTATGCGGAAAAAAGTCTATTGACTGGTAGTTGACTTCTCACTTCAAACTACCATCACCCCACTGTATAGTTGACCACTGACTTCAAACTACCATGACCCCACTGTATGCCTTGACTTCTGACTTCAAACTACCATGACCCCACTGTATGTTACAAAGTATACTCATACGGCAAAAAGTCTATAAACCGGCAGTGGACTTCTGACTTCAAACTACCCTCACCCCACTATATGTCACAACTTCTCACTTCAAACTACCATCACCCCACTGTATGTCATTGTGTATGCGCATACGGCAAAAAAGTCTATAAACCGGCAGTTGATCTAACCCTAACACGGCAAAAAGTCTATAAACCGGCAGTTGACCTCTGACTTCAAACTACCATGACCCCACTGTATGTCATATTTGGGCAACAGACCTCATACGGCAAAAAGTCTATAAACCGCTGGGCAACGTATACTCATACGGCAAAAAAGTCTATTAAAGGCAGTTGACTTCTAACTTCAAACTACCATGACCCCATTGTGGCAGTTGACTTCTCACTTCAAACTACCATCACCCCATTGACGGGCAACGTATACTCATACGGCAAACAAGTCTATAAACCAATGGGCAACGTATACTCAAACGGCATACCTCCACGTGGTGCACCCTGGGCAACGTGTACTTACAACCTCCATGTGGTGCACCCTGGGCAACGTATACTTATGCGGAAAAAAGTCTATTGACTGGTACTTCAAACTGCCCACGTGGTGCACCCTGGGCAACGTATATTCATACGGCAAAAACGTGGTGCACCCTGGGCAACGCATACTCATACGGCAAAATAAGTCTAATGATCGGTGACTTCAAACTACTATGGCACGACTATTTGTCATATTCGGCCCCATCCACAGATTATACGGCAAAAAAGTCTATTGATCGCCAGTTGACTTCTCGAATTCAAACTACTATGGCCCGACTATTTGTCATATTCGACCCCTTCACAGTACTCATCTTACTACTACGTGGTGCACCCTGGGCAACGTATCCACATATGGCAAAAGGTACCTCCACGTGGTGCACCCTGGCCAACGTATAATCATACGGTCTTACCTCCACGTGGCGCACCCTGGGCAATGTATACTACACCTTACCTCCACGTGGTGCACCCTGGGCAACGTATTCTCATTCGGCTACCTCCACGTGGTGCACCCTGGGCAATGTATACTCATACACCTCCACGTGGTGCACCCTGGGCAACGTATACTCACGATAGACTTACCTCCAGGTGGTGCACCCTGGACAACGTATACTCAAACGGCACCTCCACGTGGTGCACCCTGGGCAACGTATGCTCACTTCAAACTACTAAATCTATTAACTGGCAGTTGACTTCTGACTTCAAACTATGCAAAATTACATTTACCGACAGTTGACTTCTGACTTCAAACTGCCACTTTATTATTCGGCAGTTGACTTCTGACTTCAAACTACCAAAAGTCTATTAACTGGCAGTTGACTTCTCACTTCAAACTGCCATCACCCAACTTCAAACTGCCAAAGTCTATTAACTGGCAGTTGACTTCTCACTTCAAACTATCATCACCCCACTGTATGTCATATTCGACTCCTTGCACAGTACTCACCTCACCTTTTTTTCACGCATTGTGTCTATCTCTTTTACATCCTTTAAACACTCTTCTGTCCCCCCCCCCCACTCTTGACTTTTTCACTTTGATGTTCCTTCCCCTCTTTGAAGCCTGAAGTCAATTAAATGGCTAATGATAACCATCAAAACGCCTGCCATTCGATATAATAATAATAATAATATTCGTAAAGCGAGAATAAATAAAGCTTTATTATAACAGTGATTAGATGTTCAAGAGCTAGGAAAAAGACCATGAACGTCCAGGATCTACTAAAGGAAGTATTTCGTAGTCTTATAATATTCAGTAAGTTCATGTGATTTTTCATAATTCATTGAACGAAATTTAACATTAATCAATATTTAATTTTCCATAGGTTTTGATTCAACTTAGTTTACAGGGCGAGGTCACAATGTGCATTTGGTCACAATGAATCAGACCATAGTAACACAGCATGTACTAGCAAGTTTGTAATCAGCTCGCAAGTATGCCTGAATCACATCCAAAGGCAGATAACCAGAAACGGAAATAAACGCAATATATAAACAACTGATAACAGCTAAACACGTTTTTGATCAGACATTGGAATGAAACAGGGTTTGTTATTACTAGATAATTGAGAATGGGGTGGGGGGGGGGGGGGGGGGGGGGGGGGGTGCAGGGTGAGGTGTGGGAAGAGAAGGGAAGAGAGCACAACGAATCAGTGGTCAGGAGACAGGGAGGTAGCAGGTGTAGGAACCTGGACACAAGTTAAATTTATCTATGGATATTTACAAGCAGAGTCAGCAGGGGCAGAAGTGTTCAAGAACATCAATAAAAATTCTCCCACAATCGGGATATTGAGAAGTTTGAAATAGAGTCAATTGGACGAAGAAAAACGCCTGAATACATTAATGAGCATTTTCATAAATGAGACGCTAATTGCATAACGAAATAAACCTTGACGACATTATAGACTTTCAGTAAGTGATTGATGATTGGACAAAACAAGTTAAATGAAATTTTTCATAAAAAAGACGACAATTTTGTGACGATTATGGTTCTTGATGGAAGTTCACTCAGTTCACTTCGGCTCGAACTGAGGGCATTTGTTGAGGCCTAAATACCTCCATTCTACGCGCCTCCAAATCTCAGTGGTCTGGAGGAGAAATTCGTTGGGACTGTGAAAGGGCGACTTCTCGTATCACGAGGGGGGGGGGGGGGGGGGAGAGACAGTAGAAGCGTTTCTGGATCTTTTGCTTTGTAAGAAGCAGGCAACTCCATATCTCGGCGCACATACCAGGGTGTACCATTGCACATATCTCAGATCTCTTTACGCAACTTATCTTTGAAACTAAAGTAGATGTATCGGGACACCTCTGACCTCCTTCCTCTCTGGAATTCCGTAATTCCTGTGATCCAGAGAAATAATCAGCTCGATTATTACCCCCGACGCTTTAAAATGCAAGGTGGTTTCAACGTCTTGGCCAATGGATAAACCACTTTCGTAAGGAGATGTAAATAAAAATGGAGTTTTTATTCAATTAAAGCAAAGTAACAATTTAATACTAGTTTTTCATAAAATTAAAATGTTTTATTGGAATTTGCCAAATTTATCACATTAAATCTTTAGCGAATAACAATTTTTTTGGCATTAATGGATGACTAAATGTCGTGTTGATTATCCTTGCTTTTAATTTTGATCATAGAAATAAACAAGTCGAGTGGTTTCTATTAGTGAATTCAGTATGTACCATACTGCCGGCTTCTGTTAGAAATACTCATTTCCGATAATGAAACCACTTGACTCGCCGAGTTTCAAGATCATTCACAATTTTAGAACAAAGTAAAAGTCGAATTTCACATTTAACTTTTAGTTCTTAAGGCAGCAACCTTCTCAGTGTTGATCTAATCTTCTTAAGTATTGAAGCGGTTTCTAAGGCGACTCAAAAAGTTATTTGTGAAAAATATTGTTTAATGCACCTGCTTGATTTGCATTCCCAACTCGTGAACTAGAAGAAGTAAAAAAGATTACCACTCTGTCGCCTTTTTGATCGAAATCTGAATAAATGATTGCCAAACATATTCCACTTTGTTGCCTTTACTATAAAAACCTACTTTCTTACACTGAGCTCCATTATTAGGAGTTAGATTGGTGCATGCATTAAAATTTTGATCCGATACCCACCATGGGCCTAATAATGAGAAGCGATTTCCTAAGGGTCAATAACTATCCACTTAAATTTTGCATGAATTCACTGTCATTATATCGTAGATAGATTTCAGACATTGATTATGCGTTTATTTATTAATAATACTTCCAGCATATTGAGTCTATGGAAAAATGTTTCTCTTAATGCAAACAAGCAAGCATTTTCAGCCATTCCGACATGAAGATTATCGATCAAGTGCAAAGAAATAGGGATTATTCCCTTCTTAGTTTACAAGTTATGTTAGATGGTGATTTCACTTTTGACCATGAAATTGTGACTCTTATGATTTGAATGACAGGTCTAGACTCGAGTTTAAACGAAAGAATGCAAAATTGAGTGATTGGTGATGGTCAGGAATGAGAAATCTACCTAATTTGCTTTTCATTCACGTAGAATGTACCTTATATCTAATATCATGAAATAGGGATATATATTCATGAGTGGCACAGGTAGAAATGGCCTCGGAGAGGGTAAATTAGCTCTAATAACACTAGTGAAGCTACTTTAGGAGCCCCACCAAATTAATTCTGACACTCCACCCTAGAACCTAGACTAATAAGGCAAAGACTATTTAGGTGCAATGCCCGAGAATTTGATTGGTCAAACATGTATGGGAAAAGTGTAAATGAATGAGAAGGGTAAAAAGAGGAATTTGGAAGAAAGAAAGAGATCTCAGTATTGAGTGAGGACAATTCGGATTGGGAAAACAAGTGTAATGAGATACAAGGAGGGAATATCCCGGTTTCGTTTACTATTTTCGTTGACTGGCCAATTACATTTAGAGCAAAGGTTATTAGTCAGTAGGCGAAAATCAAATAAAACAAAGCCGGTCTTTGAGTCAGCCAGCACTGGTAGCTTCTGGTCGATTTTGATTAAAACTGCTATGCTTTGGTTATTCAATCTGAGATTCCCTGGTTAGTTAGAGGAATGCTTGATGCGTCCAAACTGTACTCTTCCATATTTATCATTTGACTTATTATTAAGTTATTTAATAATTAGAATTGATTTGGAAAATAGCTAATTCTAATTGCATTCAAAACCTCAAACCCCATTAGGGGCAAATCAGGATATACCAATCGATGCCCCAACATGAAGAAGAACAGCGTAAAATAGCTTTATTCAAATTATTTTGAATTAACAATTTCAATCTAAATGAGAAAGAACATAAATAAAATTTTGCTTTTCATAAGGGGAATTGTTTGCTACTTTCTCATAAATATAAATATATATATGTATGAGGGAGTTTAAAAATCGCAAATTTATCCATTTTGGAACAACCACAAAAGAAAAGTTTGGCTCTAAATTCGAACAAACATCCCGGATTAATCAAAAAGTTATCGCCTTTCAAACTTAATCAACCAGATTACCAACCATAAGCTATGTTTATTTAAACTAGGCTTCAGACACTAGTCAACTTTATCTGTCGCAGGATTGCAAAAATAAACAAATTAATATTTCCGTCATATTTACAGCAGAATTCGTAAATATTATCTATATATTATCTGTGGCGTATAATCAAGGTGTCCGTATTAATATTTCAGTGAGTATGGTATCAGTTTTTACCGGTAGTTTAGCTTAAAGTAGAGTAATAAATTTGTAATTCGGTTTCTTCTTTAAAAATAGTTAGGACTTAGAAAGCTGGGTCGAAGCAGCGTGACTTCAGTCCTGGTTTAGTCATCTTTACATCATAGATTTTTGCAAGCTTGCACACAATTTTAACACTGTCGCGACACTCCAAGCAAAGTCGTCTTTTACGAAGAAAAGGCACGAAACGTGGCCTAATTCAGTATGCAAATACGCACAGTTTACCGACTGTTCGTTCCTCGTAGCTTAGTTACAAAGTTAACCAAAGGTACAGAATTTTTACACCAATACCAAAGACTGATTTCACGATTGATTGACAAGTGATTCCTTTCTGTTCTGTTTGAGTTTCGAGTTCTCTTAAATCTTATTTTACTGGTAAAACAACGATTTAATCAAAATCAATAAAGATTTTCCTATCTACTTAGAATAAGGAGTTTGGTGGACATTTAGTACGTACTCAGTAGATTAATGGCATACTTTCCCTCAGTATGGAGGTCTTTACAGACCTATGCTAATGATAAAGATGTGGGGAAAATACTTATCCACTGAACACTTTCAGCAAATAGGTTCTATTACGTTTAAAGTAAATCAGATTGGGTTTAATTTTAATATGCAGTGATGAACTGTAAGTTCAGGTTCGAATTGAGGTTTAGTTCAGCGTTGATTTAATTACATTTGTGGAGTGTGCACTCACAACACGATCAAACTAAGCAATCACTTGCGTGCTCGACGTGATGGTGATCGGATTAGGGACCAAATCAGGTCACGGGTACAAAGACATATCAGACAATCAATAAACAGTAGAGACCGCACTTCCATTGTGGACAAAATTGCATTAAAGCATCCACTCTAGCCACACGTGGCCCAAATAAGCTATACGCTCTCTTTTCACTATGTCATTGAGGTAGCTTGGCTAACTTTGGGGAGTCTCTCCATACAAGAGGATCATGCCAAAGAGACCACTGAAAATAAGTTAAGGCAATCCACTATAAGTTCTCCCCTGCATAATGGTTCTCAAAAGTATTTTCCCCGGAGTATTCCAATTGATATAAATAGAACCACAATCCCTAATATTTCCATGCAATTCATATTCCATTTTACTTTCATTAAACAAATGAAATTAGGAAAGTTGCGCTTCTAAATAGTGTAACTAGATGTTTGATGCAAATGTTAGCGATCAAATTGAATGAACAAATTTTATTGATAAACAGACGCCCACATGGGATGGAGTTGATATTTCTGACTACTAGCATTTAAGGTTAAACAGCTCATACACTTTCAGGTTTAAAAAGTGAGAGTCCGTGGTTTCCGATAAAGTGACATATGATCACTAGCGAATTTTACTACAAGTGAAATGGAATCAGAGACTATCGGCTTAGTAAGTGGCTGAAAACAGGTAAAATCCGCAAATTTCGCGAAAGGCTTTAGAACGTTTGTTATCTATACAAGAGATGTGTTTAAAACATATTATTTGAACGAGCTTTGGGTGGTCGGTAAGCAATAAAATCAGAAGACATAATTTTCTCTTGATCGGAGGAAATGATCAATATTGTTTAAAAGTCAGATCCACTAAATGTAATGTTAACATGTTTCTTGATTTCAAAGTCAAAGTGTTTTATAAATACACAATAAGCTGTTTGGAATACAATTTTCTTCATAACTTCATATACAAACGCCTAATTAGTAAGTCAAGTTTAAAATGAATATTCCAAACTCGAGAACTGACTCGCAACATTGAAATAAGGACATATCAACTGGTTGCTAATTTGAAGAACGATACCATTTTAAATAATGTCAAATCCGTAAAAAACTTCAATGTTCGGGTAAATACAACAAAAATACTATGGAACAATTCTACTAGCTATTCTTGAAACCTGAAGTAATCAACAAACACCATATGCAAAATTACCAGTGTCACGCAATGAGATGCTAACTCACTTAATTCTTCTACA
This sequence comes from Rodentolepis nana, assembly GCA_900617975.1. Classification (NCBI taxonomy): domain Eukaryota; kingdom Metazoa; phylum Platyhelminthes; class Cestoda; order Cyclophyllidea; family Hymenolepididae; genus Rodentolepis; species Rodentolepis nana. Next base: position 41,136 of record UZAE01000026.1, on the reverse strand, counting down.
CAATAATACTTCTCTGCCAATATTTCTAGTATTTCCTTACTTTCAGGACCTATCCAAAAGTATTACAAAATTATGTAAAAATGAAAGTAATGGAAAGCAAAATTTTCAAATAACTTTCATAAATAGATGTGTTCTACGGCAATAAATACTTGGAGTTCTTTAACTGACCGCTATGGGGCATACGATACTGAAGGCAGTCCAAAAAAGGAAACTTGTCTGAGTCAAAAGAGTAACGTCCTTTTCCTGTTCCAATAACATCCACAACACTGAAAACGTAAAAATCCACAAAATATTTTGGTGACATCAATAATTTCTCATGGTTTGTAATTATTGAAAAAAATTAAATTAACTATTAGAAATGAATAATTAGAAATAAAAACAACTTAAAATTGTAATTATGAAAGTATTAATTATGTATTGTTGGGAAAAAATAAAATTTTAGTTATATAAATAGCTCTAGGCTAATGGATAAGTTTTATGCCTCTAATCAACCTTGATTGTTTAAGCTAACCAAATCCATGGCTAGTTTGTTTATTGCTTTTCCGAAATATAATAAATGTGGGATTTTATTAATATATTTTTAACTTCACTACTTTTCAGTACCCAAATAAGTAGATGTATTAGTAGTAGGATAGTTGAATTTTGACTTTAATTTAACATTGGATTCACATATCTATTCATTCAAAACTAAAAAATCATGTATGAAGAGCTAATTTTAATTATGGTGGCTAAATGCTCAATCTTCATTTGCCAGTTTTAAAATATATTATTTTAGCTTAAGTTCAAATAAAGTTAAAAATATATTGAAGCACATATCTGTGTTATGATAAATATTTTGAATGGCTTTAATATATTTAAGGTATGCCATTTTAAAGCCATGGAAAGAATCGCACACGCATATATATCAAAATTAGTAAAATATCTTTTACACATTTCAATAAATCCATCTACGACCACACTATATATATATGCATTATACTAAATGAAAATTAATAACTGAGGCATGATAATTTGGGAAGTTTCAGAGGTGTTATTCAATTTGATCAAATAATAAACAATTTTTTCTCATTTGCAACAAATAGATAAAATATGAGCAGAAGAAATAGTGAGACTCCAAATGAAAATCAAGAGCCTTCTCCAAATGAGGAAATTCCCATTAACGAGGAAGGGGTTGAAAGAGAAAATGGCGAAGTTGAGGAAATAAATATTCATATCCCAGAGAACTTCTTCTATACCATTGAGGAAATTGTGGCAAAACCTCACATGCCCGAAGACAGCGGATTGCCAGAAGACCTAGTGAAACTTTATCAATCCTTTGGTTGTGACACACTCCGTCGAGATAACCTCCATCTTCTCGACGTCGACATCATTGGTTTTGTAGTTGGAAATTACTTTGAGATCCACAATATCATAACAAGTGAGAGAAGCTTTATTCGTTCGACCAGTGGCTTGGGCATTGGAGCCGTAGATATTCACACTGAGAAAAAGTATATTGCTATTGCGGAAAAAGGCAGCAAGCCAAATGTATGCATTTATGAATACCCCAGTCTTAAACTGTACCGAATCCTAACGGAGGGAACTCAGACGGCTTATTCTTCCTGTCAGTTTTCGTAAGTTATTATTAAATATTATTGTTTTCTTTCGGAATCGTTTATCATATGATTGAACCATTTTCAAAAATTGAGCTAACTTTGCGGAACGAGTTCCTGTTTCCTGTTATTTGGTGACCGATTTGAATTGGGAGAATGTTGATTTCTGATAACGCAATTTAAAGAAAAATGATCCGTTTTAAATAATGCAATATAAGCCCATGCTAATATTAGTTAATTAAACGCCAATAATAACAAAAGGCCATACTAATTGCTGCATTCCTTCTTTCAGTCCTGATGGTTCTTTGTTGGTCACAGTTGGTGATGAACCAGATTATCTTTTGACTATATGGGACTGGCGTGAAGAGAAAATAGTTCTACGGAATAAAGCCTCCACTCAGGAGGTCTTTCGAGTTAGATGGTCCATGGATCTTCATGGCATACTTGTGACAGCCGGTTCTGGACATATTCGGTTTTGGCGAATGGCTGACACTTTTACCGGTCTTAAATTGCAAGGTTCCATTGGAAAGTTTGGCAAAGTTGAACTCTCTGATATTGAAGGATTTCTGATAATGCCTGATGGAAAGGTATGTATTTCTGCTCAACAGTCTGTATTTTTTAGTAATATTAAAAATATTAAATTCTGATTCGAAAGCTTTGAATATTTAAAGCACTACATAAACAATTTCAAATAATAAATAATCCCTTGATAAATCCAACGGACTCTTGTATGTTATAAATTAATGATGATGGAAACAATTGAGAGTCCTCTGTAGCGAAAAATAAAAATGCCATATTTCACTCTGATAAATTAAAAACTGCATTTTTATTTTAAATAATTTTTAAAAGAATATTTTATTTCATTTTTCCGTATTTCCGCTAATTAATACATTAATTTACCGGAAGGTGTCAGAACTTAGTAAAGCCTGACTGACTCAGAAATCTCTATGGCAGACCCCCCAACATCTTGCTAGACTCCCAGAACCAGTTAAGCTATAGAGCCCAGCTATAAAGGAAACAGACGTGTAGCACGGAACACGTTTATCCAGTACGGGTATTGCGGTTAAAGTGTACACGCGGGGAACTACTCATGATCAGGATGGGGGATTAGGTTAAACAGAGGTTGATGATTGGTCACTGTTTGTACGGTCGCTGCACACAGAGTTGAACGGCCGCACCTCCCAATTCTGGCGAGCAGACATGCAGGCATACGATAACGCACACAGCGATAACGTGTCCCACAGAACCTCTATTATTTGCTTTATTTTGGATAGGTACTGTCAGGCTGTGAATGGGGAAATCTTCTACTATGGGAAGGTGATTTGATCAAAGTCCAAATTTCCCGAAAGAACAAAGCCCCTTGTCACGATGGACTTATCATGCAGATCTTACTTTATGAGGGCGAACTCATAACTATTGGTACCGATGGCTTCGTTAGAGTTAGTATCTTTTCATGCTTTACAATTATTATTCCTTTTAAAGATTATTTATCACTTTTTGTAAACTGAAGACATGGGAATTCGATGCAATTGACCAAGCTGAGGCTCAAGAAGAAGGAACACTGCTTGAAATGGAGCCAATGAATGAAATACGAGTCTCCCCGCGAGCCAAATTAATGTCCCTCAAGTGGATAGAAAGAAACGAAGAAATTATCTGGTACTGCTTGGTTAGTGATATATGTTAATGATTTCGAACCTCTTAGAGGTCTAATAAATCAATGCATTTTTTTTGCTGTAATGCAGGATGCACAGAACGGAATTTGGAAACTTGATCTTAGCTTTTCACACAGAGCAGTACCTCCTCAATTGATCTTGCCTTACCATGCTGGAGCAATTATGGCGTGTGCAGTCTCGCCAATATCCCACATTGTGACTACTCTCGGTTCTGATGGTGAACATTAATTAACTTCCACATGATCTCATTGCTACCCCTTCTTTTTAATGTCCATCACTTCAAAACTTTAGGCACTGTAAGAGTATTTGACATACCAAAGAAGCAGCAAGTAGGAGAAAAACATTTCAGTTCTAGCGGTCGATGCCTCATTTGGTTGCCTCAAGAGGTGCGTATTTATAAACGATTCATATTAAAACTATTTTTATACATGTTTTTGAGTAATTTCTTTTAAGGTGGATCCGAAGGGCAAAACACTTATTGCTGGTTTTGCGGACGGTGTGATACGAGTTATTCAAATCACTACTGATGCTGTTGATGAGAATCGGGAGATATCCAAAGAGGCGGTGCATATTGAATTAATCCAAGTTCTCAAACCTCACACCAGCCCAATCTTATCTATGAGTATAGATCCGAAACGAGGACTCTTCGCCACATCGGTATGCCATATTTTGCATTAGCTGTCACTCTATTACTATTTGGAGTGATTGAATAAAGATTTGCGTTAGATGCATTCAGCTTGACAGCTTCTTCTGTTGGGTAGCAAAATGAAATAAAAACAAACACACAGTTATGGGTATTAGTAATGACGAACATCATATTAAATATGTTTTCCGCAAAATGTTTACGGCACTGCGCTAGAAATATTAATTTATGTTGTGGCGGTTTTTTTTAGAGTGAAGATTCCACTATCTTCATATGTCGTCTGGAAGGTCTCCATGTAGTTGCAAGTGGATTCATCCGACTTCCCATAAAAGCATTCAAGATCCAATGGCATAGAACGGACGCTGGCGCGAATCCCACTCTCTTGCTTTTAATGGAAAGAAGTTACGTGCTCGAGGTACTTCGCCAAAATTTTGTCGTTTTTTCAAAATACGTTGAAAACTCATTCAAATGATTATAATAATGAGCATTTTCAATGTGAGTACAAGTGCACAAGCAGTCATATAGAAGTAATTACCCTAATTCCATCTCGTGATCTGAATGGAATTCGGCAGTGCCCTTTGACCCACAGGCTAGAAAGAGAATTTTATCCTTAACTAGAATGTGCAAATGTCTGTATAAACATAGGGTTCGATAAATATGAGGACATAGTAAGGACCTCTGTTAACTAATATATAGTGAAAGGGAGATTACACCGATTTAACACACTTTTAATGCCAATCGGTATTATTTTGCACAAAGACGCTCTATTTTAACGGTTAAAATTCCTTACAGGTATCTATTCCAGTTCGTGAAGCACCTGAAAGAGGTACCTTCGAGATAATTGATGTGAAACCTCTCCGAGGTTTTCAAATGGATAGCGTGGCGGGTGCCCTCCGTGTTGCAGAGTCCAGTGCACAGAAGCGATTAGCTTACAAGGAGGCAAAGAGGAGGCGAGATGAGAATATTCTAAAACTATTTAAGGAAGGTCATATCAAGGAAGAAGACCTGGCTAAAGCTGATGAAGGTGTGTTGAATGCTTGACAGTAAAATGTAGCTCTGGTGTAATCTCTTATTTGAATTCCATTAGCGAGTAGCTTCCTTTGATAAAACCTTTCACATTTGCAGACTAACTTAGCAGATTGTAACGTTATTAAAATATTGCAAAGCAAACTCCATTATGTTTAACCGAATGATTACAATAGCCAAGTGCCATTTTTTGAAGGATTTCAATTTGAATTCATGACAAAGATGGAGGTTCTATGTCACAAAGCCACCAGATCATCTGTGAGGCAGTAGAATAGAACAATTTCGTTGCACTCACGAAAACCCCAGAAGCTTTGTCTCACAGGACAATCGATCACACTGGGGCGCTATGGTTGCACAACTAAATCAAATATTACTACGGTTATTTATTAACTAGAAAGTCTGCCATTTATCGCCCATCCAACCCCTAATAAGAGAATCATTTTTTATAATAAAAAACGACTCTCTTGGCTGTTGCAAGTGGGTATTATAAAAGGAAAAATATCTGTGATCAAACCCATAATTGTTATTTTTAGATGAAAAGAGGCTTCAAGGCAAATTGGAGGATGAACTTGCTCGTTTGAAGGTGATTGTTCCAGAGATTCCCTCACCAGTTATTGGAGGATTTATTTGCCACGAAGATCCAAACCTCATATGGATAAACCTGGTATATCAATTAATTTCTATTAAATGCTATTAATTTTGACAATCAAAACCAACTAACTTGTTTCAATTGGTTTAAATAAATGAAACTTCTGAACCTATGTAAATACTTACCTATCCAAATTTCAGGGAGATTGTGATGCTGGTTACATGTATAAATGTGGACTGATGGATCTAGCTGATCCTATCTCAAAAACAAGCGAGGAACTAGAGGTTGAATCAAAAGAGGGCCGTATTTTAACTGAACTAGAGACTGTTCTACCTCGTGTTCGATCAACGAAACCACTGCAATCTGCATGTATCATTGATTGTAATGATTCACCACTCATATCCTGGACTTTCAGCCACAATGGGAACAGAGTAATCATGGGATTTGAGAACGGTCTTCTCCGAATTCAAATGTTGCAAAATCCCTTTGATTTTTCTGAAATGGGCCCATTTTGGACCTACGCGTTTTCTGATAATAATCGTGGTGCCTTGAAGGGTCTCGACCTTACATTTGATGAATCGTAAGCATTTAAACATTGTTTTGACCTTTCATGCCATTTAAACGCTTTTAAAAAGTATTGTTAAATGTGCTTTTAAATAGATTTATTGTAACTGCTGGAGCTGATGGAACTTTATTTGCACTTGAATTCATGTCAGAGGATCAACAGAGACTGGAAGTTAACGAGATGCTTTCTAGATTGCCCTCATCTAGTGTGAGTTAACAATTAACATGGCTCGATGTTTTGATGCAACATCGCATTTTTTATTCCAATTAGACAAGCTTCATTGATAATTTAGGTCAGTTTTAAAATTTTGAAGTTTAAGTGTGTCCAAGGTGAACTCTCGCTCGTAGTTGATAGTTGGTGGTTGTTTCAGATTAGCAGTATCCAGATATATTACTAACAATTTCCGAACATTTTATATGCACGAGGCTATCGAAAACTCATATTGACTCGGAGAAAATGTATCATAACAGTATTTTGGAATTTCGTTCACAATGACTATTAGGTGACTTACCAACCTTATTGGAGGTTACCAAATAAGTTTACGTTAACGAACAAAATAAAACGTAATAGTGAAGGGATCTCTACCAGTTAACAAGGTTGTAGGCTATATTTGTCAAGAAATCGATCGTCTGGAGTTTGAAAGAGCGGATTTGATTCACAATGTATGTTAAATCATACCTTTAAAACCTTTGGTAATAGTACAGTCATATACGTAAACACAAATACTAAAGCTTGGTTTTAAACACTATTGTCAAATGCTGTTCAATCATTTAGCATGAGCCAGTTGTGCAAGATGACATCCAAGATCCCAGCGAATTCAGCATTGAACAGGCACGTAGAAAGATGGAATGGGATAAACTTGTTGAAGCTGGCGAAGAAAAGAAACGTGAGACCCGCAGACAAGTCGCGGAGTTGAAACTTCGTTTCAAGATGGCAAAGGAGATGAATGAACGGTTGCCTGTTCATATGCGTATCAGTAGTGGGGTATGTGAATTCATCTTTGAATTTGATGACAATGCAAGATAGATCATCATAAATTTGCAATTTGTAATTTTTTGTGCTAGCAATATGAGATATTGGACCAATTGCGAGATAAATTATTAAATGAACGTGAGGAGCAGATGGACATTCTCAACAAGGAAGCGGCGTTTGAAAGCCGAAGAAAGTCGATTGCTCTTCAGAAGTTGATTGACCGGTAAATAGTGAAGTTATTAGGTTTGATAATAATTGCATGTAGATTTAGAAAGGATCTCTCCTGTGAGTATATCATACTTAGAGCATTTGGAACAAGTGATAAAGTGAGCACGATAAGAAAGAACAAACTTCCAGAACAACATATGGAACTCATGAAACATCTAAAAGAAGCAGTGAATGAGGAAAATGCGATTGAAGCCGACAGGCGAAAGACAAAATATTCAGGTAGAAGGAGATGAAATTAATTATCTTTAAAATGACAGAATTTCGGGCTTTCAGCAATAGATCATTGCTTCACAGTTACTGGAAAATTTTTAACTTCCTTATTGCATTCTATTACAGTAAGAACCCAACATCGACAGACAGAACATTCCCAACTATACAGTTCGGATTTAATCAGTCGTTCAAAAGTCAAGGGGGCTCGGGGTCTTCGATATGTTCGGGAACTACAAGCAATCGAAGCCAAACGTCAGAAGCGTGAAAAAAGACGTCAGCAGGTTAGATGACCTTGAAAAAATTTGTCCATGTAAATTTTCATCCGAACTGGCATAGGGTGGATAACTGGAAGCGATAAAATTTTATGTCTTTTTGGTAGTTTTTCTTCCAGTGAATAAACAATTAATTACAAAGTTCAAATAATATATTTATTTTAATTTAGACGGCGCAGAAGTTAACTCCATAATGAGCTATTATCTATTAGCAGATTTTCATATTGAGGTCATGACTGGTCACTTTAACCCTTTAATGTTGTATGTATGTATTTAAATTTGAAAGTTCACACTTAGAATGATTTCGATGAGTTGTTTTACCTAGTTTGATATTAACTTTTTACCTATGATAGTGGGTGGAACTCTATGCTCTGAAACCATCTAACACATGGGAAGATCCTTTAGACATTGCGGCAATAAATCAGGTCAAAAACAACATGGGCGACTATAAACTCAAGTCTTCCAGTAACTATGCTGTGTCCGATGAACACAAAACCACTGGTTTGAAATCTCGTCTGACTCTACTCGAAGCTATTGAACAGGTAAAATTATTGTTTTTCTTTAACTTATCCATTTCTCCTTAGATTTCAGAGAGACAAGATGATTTCAATCATCGCCTATTAAAACTACGCGATAAAAAGGCCTTTATCATTAAAGAGCTGAAGAAAATAAACGAGAACCTCAAACAGATTTCCGATGACCTACCTCCGAATGAAGTAACGTTTCGTCTAAAGGTGGAGGAACTAGATGATTTTGAATTTCCAGAAAGAGCCTTTGACGCAACCGAGGCAGCTCTAGAAGCTTTTAAGAATTCATTCAAAGCCAGTGAAAAAGTAAACGACGAGCAAGCCAAACAGATGGTAAGAAACGAGAGGATTCTCGTATATCTTGACTTAGTAAGGTTGTTCATGCAGGTATCCCCAAGGAAATGTGCGAAACGCGACACAAAGAGGTTTGCTGAAATAGGAGAGATTGTTAATTTTGTAGAACACTCCAGAATGACCCATCCTAAAGCCCAATTGAGGCAGAGATCAGCAAGCTCACAGCATTGCGAGTTAATACATTCTTTATTGTATAAAAGAACAAGAAAATTCGCATGTAATTAAGGTTGCCAATTATTCAGAGAATAACTGTTGAATTTTTCTTTCATTCAGTTTTCCATACGGTTCTTACCATTCAACATAATTTAATTGCAATCACTTGAGCTTAATTAGTCAGCGTCGGTGCGCAGCAGTATAAAGAGAAGGCGATCTGATCAGCAGTTGAGTTTGATGAAAATAAGGGATACATGTGTAATCTTTAAGTCAGTTTTTCGTTAACGTATAACTGAAGTGAGATTAAAGATGTTGTGGTGATGATTGTTCTGTAACTGATTGATAGATTTCCTCATTCCTACCCTAACCCCGTCCCCTTTAAATCATGTGTGAGTCGGTCGAATTATTACTACGCGAAAATTATTCACGTGTTACATAATCGTTTGTCGTGGAAGTGCATTTTAACACATTTCCATTTACTCCCTCTCTTTTCAGGATTCCAATGATGATGATGATGAAACAAAGGCAGAAAAAATACCGGATTTTACTGTTTTCTTGTTTAATAACAGGCCAGGTATCTTTATTCCCATGGCCTTACTGCTTAAACCTAAGTGCTTCTTCACACTGAATTTGCATGTTCCAAATCAGCCCAATATCCTCGGACTTCCATTATATGTTAATGACCCAGAGGACGTGACGGTTGATGAAAATATTCAGATGCTAGAGACGCACCAACCGCATAAACCAGAAACTATGGTCGATTCGACTGATACGGGAAATGTAAATCCAGATATGCATGCGTCTCCGGTTCTATTTCAACGAACCCAATCAGCGGATTTGGAAGATAATCTACGCCTTGAAATGAAGAAACAGGAATTACGCTATGCCAAAGCCCTATATAAACAAAAGTGTTTGATTGCAGAGGCTGGTAAAATGGTACGCTGTTTCAACATGGAATTACGCACATTGAGCCATCAGAAAGTTAACTTGGATTACTTAATGAAGAGAGCTAATTTAAATGTTCTTATTCTCTACGAAGAGTACAAACTGTTATCTGAATTCGAAAGTGAGGAACGGGGCTTGACAGATAATTATGATAACAAGTTGCAAGAAAAGAATGACATAGAGGAAAAGGTAAAATTCGCTTTAGTTGCGCATTAGTAATTTAACTAATCCGACTAAGTGGTTTTCTTTATAATTATACAATTCAATAGTTAATCTATAAATTAATACTGATCAATTAAATGTTTAACATTTTTTATAAGCAAAATATAGAGGAGAGTATTTTGTTATTACACCATTTTGAAAATAATTTATATTCCGTTAACATTTAATTGAAAGCAACTTTTTCTAACAAAGATAGCAGATAATGAGGTTGAAATTGAGTCGACTTTAGCAAACATCGAAAGAACCACTGCGAAAGAAAATGAAGTCTACGAAGACTTCAAGGCATTCCTGGGGGAGAGTAATTCATGGAGTGATTTTTTACAGAAAGTTTATCGAAAGAAGGTCAAAAGAAAGGCCAAAGGAGCAAATGCAGGTTTGATAAATTTTACAAATTCATTCCAATTTCTTAAACTTTATGACTGTTAGGTGAAAATGCCAGCGAAGAGTCTTCTGTTTCTGATTCATTCACATCTGAAATATCTGAATGGAATGATTCTGATGAATACAAAGACTCAGAAGAAGATTATGATATCGGCGAAGGTGAGAGTGGAACTGGAATATATGACCTCGACACTTGTCCACCTGGCTGTCCTGAGACTGATTACGATCAAACAGTCGCCTTCCGCGAAATGCGTTTGGATGTGGAAGACGAAATCACCGAACAGAAACATTTATTAGAGACCATTAAGAAAGAAAGCGAGATTCTTGCAAAGAAGGCCAAAATTGCTCAGCAAAATCTTCAGCAAGCAACTGTCGAACTCCAAGAATTTCAGGTCGGTTGAATCATGTTCCGTTTAGAATTCTAAATATTTAAATGAAGAATATGGTCTTATATGTTTATTGATATAGTTGGAAAAACAGAGGAAACTGAATATCATTGAAAGAATGGTGAATCTCAGGCTGGACCAAATTAATTATTTCTTAAACGGTTCTCTGCCATCCGATTTTGACCAGGTTCTAGTTTTCCGTAATGATAGTGCGGAGCAGCTACGAAATCGGATTCAATCACTTGATGAAGAGAAACCGCTTTTGAGAAACGAAAAACACCAGGCTAAAGAGAAGTACAAAATGTTCCAACGCCATAAGAAGGTCTTCCAGGTATGGTATCTATATTCAAGGTTTAATTATATTTTACCAAGGGAGAGTTACAAAAGATGGTTATAAAGTGCGATGCCATGATGATTGATAAGTTCGGCAGGTTGGAAGATCTTGAACGACTAGAAACTATTCATCCGAAGGCTGAGGAATTGACACTACGCACATTGGGTCTCCAGGCTCGTATTCAAAGAGAAGAAAAGGAGTTAGAAGAAAAGTTGCGTAACGCCCGGGATGAATACATTGTTCAGTTAAGAGAGAATACTCGGCTAGTGATGAAGAAACTCATGCTCTTCAACGAAATGCAGACGCTATCCAAGGCATTGGACAAGCATTTACGCAATCCGGTTGGTTTTAATCATAACATTTATCATGGCGTTCATAAAAAGAATATATCTGGTTGTTAAAGCAACTTGAAGATATATCAACTATGTAAAATATCTTAAGAAGCTTTTAAAATTCATATTTTTCATTTTGCAACAGAAGAGAGGAAGTGACGGAAGTCAAAATGCAAGAACTGAAGACTTAAATACTCGCTTAAAGGCAGTGTACATGCAGGCTGAAGAAATAAATAAACTTACAGCAGAATATCGTTATCTTTCAGAACAAGAACCGAAGACTTCCAATTCACACCAGGAAAGTCTTAACAAACAAATTGTTACATAAATCTTCAAAGGATTGAGCTGTTGGTAGTTAAAAGAACGTCTTTCAGAGGAAATAAATATTACGAATTAACATCAAATAAATTTTCCCGATAAGTAAGAGTTTGTTGAGGATATAAATATTATGATGTTTTTGCAGTTCAGCATAATAAATATACATGTTATAACAAAGATTATTTTTGAGCTTAACTTATGATATTTCGACTGAAGTGATCCAAGGCAGTCAAATTGCATGTGTTCTAGGCTCCAACTACCAAAGCATTTGAAATTCAATATTCAAAAATATTACTAACGAATAGATACAAATTTTTCAATTATAAATACGATTTATTTATCAGTAAATCTGATCGACTTTTCCATCCACTCGTTTGAAGGGATTCTGGTTTTCATCACAGGTATCGGTAAGTGTTAATAACATGGTCAAGACCTCTACACTTCAGAGAATTTTACTAAAATATCAAAATATTCATGAAAGTTTCTACATTGAAATTAATATTATCTTTACCCGAAACGAATTCTAATATGAGATGTTTCTTTTATTCCAAATTTAGATTCCTGTTTGGTAAATTATCTTTTATTTAAACCGAATCGCTTACAGTAAATTCCGTATAGCATAAATTTACCTTTTTTTGAGATAAGACTCGTAGTCTTGGGGCAAGTGCAAATGTGAAAGAAGGCTAAACGTGGGTCATATGCATACAGAGATAAGCATATTATACCTCATGTTAATCCTGAAGGCGGCGTAACGGATTGCTACACAGATAAACTTTTACTAAACGTAAATAATCATTTCTGGCAAAACTCTTTTGCAAAACTTACGAAATCAGTTAAACTATCTTAAAAATATCGAGGAAGCAGAACCTACAGAGAATGCAGAAGTTAGTACAAATTATGCTCAAGACAAATGTGGTTAGTAATTGAACATATTCAATGCAATTTGAAGGAATATTATTAGCTGATTAGCTGGAAAATTCTAGGCAACCACAATCGCACTCTCCAGAATGTTCGAGTGCTTATAAGTTTGCTGTTAGGTTTATATATTCCACAGAGAGTGCTCAATAATTATTTGCTTGCGTTGGTGTTCATTCGTTGTTCGTTAGAAATTTAACAGTATACGAAAACTTAATATAACTAAGGCTATAAGAATATTGCTAACATGTTCTAAAAGGCTTCGAAAAAGAAGTTATAACATGAATATTAAATTTCAGCTAATATTAAAAGGCAAAGATTTACTAAGTTTTTTTAATCGAAGGTAATAATGATGTTGAGGCTGCCTTCATAAGCAACTCAACGTTTAGTAAGGTGTCATAGTAAATTAAAGGACAAATAATAAGGTGTTAGTCTCTAAGATGCTTAAGCTTGAGATATTAATTGAGATATTTGAGAGTTAAATGATTAAACTATATATTTTCTCTTAAGCAATTGTTTATCAAATTAATTTGTTTGTGAAAATTATTTAAGTTACCTCAGCAAACACCGCTTGGTACAAAAATGAGGTTTGGTGAACTCCATTACAGAAGAGGCGTGATAACTTATAGCATCTCGCCATACGAAGTTAATGCTTTCAAGGGATTTTTCAGTCATGGATTTCCTAATCTCGTTCGTCGCTTTCGTGAAAAGTTTTTGATCGTTTCGTCTCGTAAGAAATTATAATTTTGCACTCATTTGTTTTAGCATTTATTGCGGCTGCTCTAGTTATTCGCTGGGCTAATGCGGAAAATGCCAGGACGAAGAGGAAGGCTTATCTTCAAAATAATCATTAGATTTTACACTGAGTTGATCATTCACCTTGATTAACAGTAGGTGAATCCAGTTTCATACTGTTCTTAAGTAGTAATTATTTGTTTAATAAATGACTCATGTATCAATTTTATATTTGTTCGTTTAAGATAACTTGCATTGTTATGCAATAGTTGGATTTCTGGTATGCTTATTCATTCTTTTGTAACAAGTTACGTTATTCTTAAGCATGGCCTGCCTAAATCTTTTTAAATTTATTATATTATAATGAGCTTCTATGTAAGCGTTTTTCAACTATTTCAAATGTGTGTCTTACTGAGAATTTTCAATGATTTATTATGAACAATCGTTTGTTTGCCAATTCTGATGTTCCTGTTTTCTTCATCTATGTAAGTTATTCTACTCAAAATGTAATAGTAGCAAATTTAATTTTTGTTTGTCAACTGTGCAGCTTGATTGGAAACGTTTAAACATTTCGCTTCTGAACCAGTGCAATAGAAATAGCATTATATGACATTTAAAGTGAGCTTTAATGGTACAAATGTCCATAAGTACTGTTAATTTACTAGCCCTTTTTGTCTAACAGCATCTAGACCCATTGTGGAGTGTCTTTATCCTCTCGTATTACATACAGATTATTAGGACGACTTACACTGCTGCCCTCAAATATCAATCAGTTTTCCTTTTGTTATGCACTCTTCCAAGTTCAAAAGAGTTATACTTTGTAATACTTAAGGCATTTTAGTAGAAAAGGATACAACATTTCAAAACTGGCATTTAAAGAGTTAATGGAGACGAGAGATGGAAGAGGAAATTAACAAATGAGGATACAGTTAAAGTTATTAGGGAAACGGGAATGTTAGTAGAAGAACTAGTGGTGGTAGTGGCTCGTTGTATTACTAGGAGACCACTTTCCAAGTGCTCGAATCTTTGGAATTCGGGGGATTTAGTTTGTTCAGGTTGTGTATTTTGTTCGCGATTCAAGTAGGGATCCTTTTCTAAAAAGCAAAGAAGGGTAAGGCTGAAATCTTCTCAAATATCCTTTATTTCCATACCCCCATGCTTTATCTTGTTTCGATATTGAAATATCCTACCTTGATTTGTTAATGGGTTGGCGATGGGAGAAAACGCGGTAGAAATTGATGGCTTACGTTTCCTGCATTTTATTCAACGTTATCATTAGTCTCTGGGACTTGACTATCTTGACCTCTCAATGGGGATTTTCCTTGCTGCAATCTTAAGACTCACCAAGCTTACACTGTTAGTCGAAGTGTTTGATCTTGTGGTGACTTCCGATTTGACTTAAAGATCCGTCTCGTGTTCTCAAGTGATTTATTTTAGGTATCGGATTCGCAATTTAAGTTGTCCTTGAGTGAGCGTCGTTGAGGCCTTAATTGAAATTCCGCTTATGCATAACCAATTGCCCATAATTCTCGAGCACTTTTAGCATAGCATTTTCAAGCGCTCCTTGGGTGGACACTACTTTAATTATTCATCACTCAAACGACTGATTTCGAACTTCTTGGCGCGTTCTGGAACATTTAAACGCGGGGAGATTTTTATTCTGTGCATTCTGCTTCTATCAAAATGCTTTTAACAATTTATAGTTTTGGTCCTAGAAATACAGTAAACAATTCATGCTTCTCTCAGCCTTGACAGACCAACAATATTTTTATGCATTTGCTAATTGCGTAAATCTACGTGCCACGTTTTCCTCTGAAGGTTATGCAATCAATTATTCCCCATTCATACATCTCCTAGGTTGATCACACTATATAATTTGGAGCGACTACAAAAGCGACCATATTTAATTCCCTACTTGTTTGTACATCGTCACAGTTTCCTTAAATGGCCGTTTATTCATAGACCAACATGATCTGGTAATTAATTACCAGAACTAAATTAAGTAATTATGGGAGTTGTAGGATGTCAAAGGCTTCCGCACTGGCTGAATAAAGTTACAAAGCAAATGTTTGGTTTTCCGTATAAGAATTCTCTTTTTTATGCACTTATATAACAGAAAACTTAAAGTTTTGCCACATCATGGCCTATTTTTCATTGAAAAACAAAATTCCCAATGGATCTGCCGAGATAAATGTATCCAATTAATGGGGCTTTAGTCTCGATACTTTCGCATTCGTTTGTGGCTCTTTGTCTCTCAACTTTAAATCATTTGGAAAAAGTGGCCTCATTTTTGCTTGCGAAAATACAACGGCTATTTTCATTTATATGGAAACATTTTATTTGACCAATATCTTGAAAAGGCGAAACGTATTTTTTCTATTCTGGCGCTCTAAGAGATTTTGTAGGCGGAATTAATGCATTAATTAGCTTTGTGGACTTTTTTGTTTGAAGTGAAAAATTCCTATTATCATTACCAGTCTATTGTCCTTCAGACGATTTTGATGAAACATAGCTGTAAAACTGGCCTTGTACGTAAATCAAAGTCGGGACTAAGTGATAAAGTAAAATCTTGAAAGTGCAACTGAGGAAATTGATGAAGGAAGGAATCAGTTGCTTATTCTAGCAGAAACTAAAGGAAATAATTGATTTTTTCTCAATATTTCTCCTTTCAATTTTAAATTCAAGTACAAATGAATCATTTCCATTCAAGGGTACTTAATCATTACGGGCATTAAAATGGAAATTTTCTCTAAGTTTTCACACGGACGTAGATAAGTTCGTGATTCCTCGTCAAAAATTATTTGCATCGTTTTTTTCTTTGAACATATTCTGTATATGATCTTTATGACGTCCATATTTAAATAATTAATAAGAAGTGGTATGTAAATTATACTCGGGGCACCTTCTCAGTTATTCTGAACAAGACGAATAAACGTGACTGTCGCGTAGATTCAATATTTCCTTGACTCGCAATGATGAGCCATTTAAAACGACAACTTTCTTCACTTAACTTTGCATCGATTGGAGGTGGAATTGTTGCATTGGAGAACGGTCTATAGCATTGAATTGAAACGGCATATAAATTATATTTTTACAGCCACCAAAATTTATAACTCATCAAGTTAGCTTATTTGTCAGCTTATGGTTTATAAATTTAATTATATCCAGAATTAATTTTACTGAAGAGCACGAATTTCGTTAATTTTGTAAAGAATGATCAAAATGGCAAACGACAAGAAAGCACTAGTAAGAACTATCCACAATTAGTCTCACTTCAATTTAAAATTAAAAATTTGATTTTAAAGCAGAAAAAATACGAGGGCGGGGGTGGGGGGGGGGCGGGGGTCTGCCTACCTTTGAAAACTCAGAAGTCTCTTGTTTAATTTTTGCTCTTTTCAAGTTAACACCCAGAGTTCATTAAAATGGTGGCCTATGTAGCAACACTGTCATACTGGATTCCAATTAAAAATATCTCAAACAATTTAATTAGCGAATGAATGTAGCTCACGTTTTTCAAGTTCTCCTAATACACAGATTTCCGTTTATGCTTAGACGACGTGAATGATTGCACATTTTTTCCCCAAACTTGAATATGAGTCTTAGAAGGCGTGGACGTAGGATACGCCTTAATCACTACCCAGTTAAATAGCTAGGAGTAATTCACAAATTAATTTCCAAATCTTCAGGAACAAATCATCTTACGATGAATTTAAGTATGCATATCGGCATTTATTGGTGTGACTTGAATAGAAGATGGATTAGGGTTAGATTGAGGCTACGTTAGCGTTTATATAATCTGAATGAGATCAAGTGACACCTCTCTTTTGCTCAAAGCATTCCATTTTATCGAATATTGTTATCGATTTTCCTTCTTACTACTAAAGGCTTAGCTAATCTATCAGTCTTTAATTCTTGATTCAAGCGTTTTTTTATTTCCTCACTAATCAATTTCACCCTATTTTGATCGAAATGCAATGTTTTTAAAATGCGTATATTTGTTTTTACTCAAGCATTGCACTTCTGCTTTCTGCCTATTAAATTGAAGCCCTAAGAACTATTTCCAATCTTTGTGATGTATAGATTGAAGACTAACAGAACTCGAATTTGCAAGAAAAGATTAGTCCAGTAACCGAAATTAAACTAACTCTTGTCCACTAATTAAAATAATCTCTTGCTCTCGAGCATAGTAACATTCATACCCAAGCCAGGCGCACAATTGCCGATTTAACTATCACGGCTTAACGAATTTGATTTTGAAAGGAAGAAATTCTATAATTATACTACTTTGCTTTCGAATAATCGAGATATACATATACGTCACACATTTGCAGAAGTTATCTGATGGACCTTTCTTATTTAAAAGTATTGATTATCTGATTGACTTCATAATCTGGAATTGCCAATTATATAATATTTCTTGTTCATTTTCAGTTCTCTGAAAATTCGATAATAATTATTTTATCCATAGAAACCTATTTAACACAAAGGGATTAATGTAATTATTTTTATAATTAACTTGATTGCAATAATAAGGCTCATTATCTAATTAAAAATTTAAATTGAATTTAAGCATTTCGAAACCTAGTATTAAGTTGATTGGAATAATGCATTTATTTGTGCCGCTTAATTATTTTAATAAATGCCTGATTGTTATCGCTAATCAGGCTTCTAAATAATGATGTCATTGAAATTAGTATTTTTTTGAATTGAGGTAATACCTTTATTCCTTCTATTTTTATCCTTAGTCCAGATTAGTTTATAAAAGTTGCAATGTGATAAAAATATACCGAAATACGTCAGCTTGAATTTTAACTGATCAATTAAAATATTATCAAATTAATTCCATCTTAGTTGGGTTGAAAATTTCGTGCATTTATATGCGAAGTTCAATTTATTTGGCTGAAAAACACCACTTTTTTCATTAGTGAAGGAAAAAATCAACACCTCATAATGATAAAATGCAAATTGAGTAACCTAGTGACAGGTCATTTTGGAACTAAGCGAATATAAACGAAATCTCCTTTTTCCCCTCTATAATACTTTAAGCAAGGTTCCATTATAAGGTAATTTCTTCAGGAACTGATTAAATCAAGAGAGAAAAGCGAATATTTAATTGCCAAATTTCACAATGGGTATTTGGAAATATAAGTGGACCCATGGTTTATCGAAGCAATCGATTTCAATCTTGGTTTGAATAAATTGTTGTTGAAAAGTGCAAGAATTTAAATAATATCTTAGTTTTTCTATTATCTCGATTTCACTACTATTTTGTGTTATTTTATTAAGAGCGACAGTTTACATTTGAATGACTATTTTTCAAATCGTTGGTTTCTATTGTGCTTCTAAATATTGAGACATCGTTACCCTTGATCTCAGCTTATTATTAGCTTCAAGACTATAAAAATGAGGAGAAATGAAATGACAGATTATTCAAATACACAACTTATTTTTAATATATCGAATATGGAATTTTCTAGACAGTCTAATTAAAATGATGAAATAGGCCACTTGCAATATAATGGGATCACAGCGTATATATGAAATTAGAATCTTCCAATGAACTCAGAATTCAAATAAAACAAGGATTCCGGTACTCGTGCTTCATCAACCATTTCTATTCAACCCAATTCTTAAAAGAGAGCGTTTAGGACAAATCTAGCTGTCTCATCAGAAAAACGGTGTTGCCCCATTAACTTAAGTTTAAATACCTTAAAAGTAGTCCAATTGACAAGGAGAGTGCGCCATCATCAATATTCATTGATATTTGTTATAGCCTCAAATCTCCATCCACCCCCTCCCCCCTTCCTTCTTCCAAGCCAGGGAACCTAGAGCAAGGTCATTTTGCACATATATGCAAGAAGTTAGAGGGGCTTCGAGCTTCAAAGAACTCGTGTCGTTTAAGAGCACAATTTGGAAAATGAATTAATGTTATCTTCTCTATTTTATCGCAAACACACTGCATATTTATTTAATTATTCCACAATTTTTAATCATTTAGTAAAATGTTTTGTCTTATTTTGGGCAATAATTAACCATTTCCTTACTCTGGCTTTGTTACTTATAAAGTCTCAAATTTATAATTCACAATGTACTGACACTTGAGTAAGCATATTTCTTCTGAGATAATTGAATTAAATTTAATTAATTGCACATATTTCTTATCTAATGCTTCTTGGTCATACAAGCAGTCTCTTTACGTCAATCATTCTTCTTTAAAAGAATTTCTGTATCTGAATGTGCCAAGAGATTGTCTTCCGTAAAAATCTTTAACAATCATGATCTTAAGACACTATTGTACTGAGATAGCTTTTAAAACCAGAGGCAGCGTAAAACTCCAAGAAATTTTGATAGAATCTCTAAACTTCCTTTGAACATAAATTATACTTCTCACTCCCTCTTCCATCGGACAAATAATTCACAGCCAAAATTCAGATAACCTATTTTAAAAAATTTCAAATTTGCCCTTGGATGTACGGTTATAAGTAGTTTTCAAGTCGCGTTGAGTAGGCGTAATGGGCAGTACCGGTTTTCGCTTCAAAATGAACGTCTGTTTCTCAGTCCCCTTAGATGGCGGTTATTTTGCGTTTGCCTTGAAAATGTACATGCAGGCAAAAGTGCTCAATCTCTCCCACATTTGCCAATTACTTCCTTAACTTAAAGTCCATCTAAATTTTCAATTGAAAACCACTTTGAGAGTATCGCATCATAAGATGCGTCTAAAGATTTTTGTAAACTCGTTTACCATTCGACTAAATAGTTAATTCCTTGAGCAAAAACGAACTTTAATTAATGGGGTGCTTAAGAAAGTGCATTATTAGGCAGGAATTGAGTTTCAATTTAAGATGATTGTTTTGGAAGAATAGGAAAGAATAAAATTTAAAAGATAGCAGAAATTCTTGGATAAACAGGAAATGGATTTTTGTTTTAGACAAACTAAAGGAGAACAATTCAAATTACTCTGAATGAAGAATCAACTGAAATCTTATGATGCCTTGATCTGCAGCAAAGAGGATCATTTCGTATTAAAAATATGAAAATATTAAGATTTAAGAATACTCCAAGTGACAAAGGCACGCGTTCAATCAATTTCTTCTTACACACCATTAACACTCTCGTTCAACACAAATATTGCAAATCCTACGCCCCATTTTTTTAAAAAAATTTTCTTAGCTCTAGTACCATGAATTACAAAAATAAATGAGCGTTAGATCCAATACTGTCTTGAGAACCTAAGAGTTACTAAGAAAAGTTATAAAAGATTGCAGCATTTATCACAAAGGATGGCAATACCAGTGTAGGCATTGGATTTTATCGTGGAAATAAAAACAAAGGGACAATTGTGAAACGAAATAGATGCTAAACTTAAATAAATTACTTCCCCTCTCCTTTCCGCGCCTATTTTCTTCACTACTGTCATTAATAATTGTCAAGCTTGTTGTTATGAGTTCGCTCTTATGACAGTTTCGTTATAAATACTACCTTAAAAGGCATTTTTTCTCCCCATCAAACCGTGATACGTGATGGAAAATTAGAAATAAAGAGCAGATAACTGAAGATGACGGGAATGGACCGCACTTCCCAAAATTGCATTGTCAGTTTTTATTATCTCGCTTTAAGCTATTTTGTAATTGATTTAATTGGCCTAATCCACAAAAAAGAAGTTAACGCGCTATCAATCACAGTAAACACGTGATGAGAGAAGTTTTAATCACCACAAATCCAGAGAGAAGGGAGAATGGGGCATTGGACGCAATGGGGCACTTGAAATAGACAGCCTTTCAATTTCACAATTTACCACCTCAATGAGGTCTTCTCGTTTAATTTGTAAAAAATGATAATTTAGAGGCGCTAGTAGCAATACGACCAGGCCGAGGTCCTACAAGTAATCTTGTTCTTTGCTGAGCCAGCAATGCAGATGGCCAACTGGGGGATTGTAGAGTGAGAGACCCTCAACAAAGCGACTTTGAAAATATTTTTTCTAAGATAATACCCGTAAATGCCTGACTTAATGGGCTTAAAATGGAAGTTTAAAAATACCATAAGGATCCCCTACATGGTTAGT
This sequence comes from Rodentolepis nana, assembly GCA_900617975.1. Classification (NCBI taxonomy): domain Eukaryota; kingdom Metazoa; phylum Platyhelminthes; class Cestoda; order Cyclophyllidea; family Hymenolepididae; genus Rodentolepis; species Rodentolepis nana. The sequence continues at coordinate 19,705 of UZAE01000026.1, read as the reverse complement.
AGTAATTACCCATTTATTGAATATGTGTGGTTACAGATGCGACTTAGCTAAAAGCATAGATACTGCTAGTAAGTTTAGAAAAAGTGGTACATTAGTAAATTCAAAACGCAAACTTCAATCGATGCTATTTACCTGTGGTCACATGCATGATTGCCACCGCGGAAGAATTATTGATTACTATGTCTCCAAGAGCGGTCTCTTCATACTGACATTGTGGAGTTAAGAAGAGGAAGATTTTGAAGGTTGGTTTGCCATTAATTTCAGTCTCGCGAATTATCTGAAAGTATCCATAGAAACCAATATCAGGAGGTTACTCTTTCATATTTATATCTATAAGGTAAACAAAAATTCATCTACCTGGACACATCCATTCATCATGAGTATATAACTCAAATTCGGATTAACGATAGTAAACTTACTCTAACAAAGAGGGTTTAATAACACTTTTGGATTTAATGAATATGCCTAATACTCGTATTTGGGCTAGATTTTCTCTCCAGTTATAAAATCAGATGCAAATTATTATAATAAACTTTTGCAAGACCTTATAATACTACTTCTGCCTCAGCAACTCAGATATTTTTTATTCGTTGAAATTTAATAAAATAAAATTTGCCAGTGTCTTCCTCAAAGAAATGAATCAAAACCTTTGTGAGAACTGGTAAGTGTGAGAACAACTTGATAATTAATTAACAGAGAAAATACAAGAAGCGGCAGTGCCAATTCCTGCGTGGTCTTTCCCAAAATGATGCACCCGGCAGTTGGTCTCCTGAACCGTGAAAAAAGATTCTCATGGGTTTTGGAAAACAAGTAACCGTTAATATATGCTTGTAAATTTTTTTTCAAAAAAACTGCCATTTCAGCATAATTATTTTATCCATACATTATTTCTATACTATGAGCGCCACTTCACTGGCAGCAATGGTTAAATTTGAATATTACGTCAATTTGCGAACTATAAATGTGAATTAATTAAAACTTCATTTGGTATAAACTATTCTAAGGCTGCAGAATGGATTTGAGAAATTTAAACGACATTTTGTCTACGATAAGGTAATTAAGGTGCCATTTTGTGACACTTTCCATGACTGCTTGAAAGGCGAAGTTAAAAATGCAAATTTGTTGTAGGTTCTTGTCTTGTCTATGAGTTGATCAAGCAAGGATACAAAATTCAAAAAACAAATAACCTATTCGGAATTAATATCATCGTGATTTAACATATTTCAGCTCGATATATTTTGAGGCAAAGACATTGTTTTTCCATATAAATGCTCTAAACTTTATGCATGATTGAAACATGGAAAGTCTAGTTAGTTTTGAGTTTAAATTTAGACCATCAACCACCTAAGTAATTACTCAGCAAAGGTTTGAGACAATGCCGATGGTAAGATAAAATTGATCTTGTGAGTTTTCGTAATAAAGAATCGATTGCGAAAATGTAAATTTAAACAAACCTCTAAGACAAAATTGTGTACCAAAATAGAATAATACCCGTTATTAAGTAGAGTGACTGCAATTAAGTTTGCATTTTACTCTGAAATTGAGACATTTGAAAAAATTATGTTCAATGATATGGATGATCATTTGCCAAGTAACGCTACATTCTATAGTTTTTATTGGAGAATAGCCTAACCAAATGAGGACTATTATCCTGAACTACGTAACAGGTTTAAATTTTCCATTTGATTTTTAACTACTAATTAGCACGAAAAAAATATATAGATATTATTGAACAGTCAAAATCACATTAAATGGTTTCCGCATTTGCGCAGTATTTGTTACTTAGAATGATGATTTATTATACCTCTATGGCTGTTGATATATAAAACCAGAGGAGCGTCAAAATTTTATTGTGCGTAGAGTGTAGCGAAAAAATAAAATTTATTTTTTTTGCAGTGGGATAGAAACTAAAATAGGCGAATATTTGGTTCTGCTGATATAAACTAGGTAAAAAACTATAATCTAACAACACGTCTTTTATCAATTTCTCTCTGACATTTAATCGCAAAAATTCAATATTCTGCTTAGCAGAGCAAAAATTAAAGAACCGAAACTCTTTTTTTTAAAAAATCTCCCATGTGGATGAAGGTGGATAAGGGTCCACTGCCAATTTCAAGAGATGTAGAGAATTTTATAATCTGAATTAGGCAGGTATTCACCACAATGCTATTTGAATATGAAAACTCTGCAACCTACAATCCACCGTTTGTGGGGAAAAGTGTTGATCGAACATGAACTGTCTACATTCTTAACGTCTAATATCTAGTTATATCAAGTTGTCTGTTAATAAAAAATGAAGTCAAGCATGAATCACTGTTTCCTTTGCCCATCTTGACTCAAGCAGTTGTAGCTAAAAGAAAACAGCACCGCTGTTGATACTACGGCAACTACTTTTTCACATACCTAACATAATTGTATATATGACGGGGTGTGCGATAGACTTACCTCCACCTGGTGCACCCTGGGCAACGTATACTCATACGGTAAAGCAGTCTCTTAACTGCTGTTGAATTCTGATTTCAAAATACCATCACCCCACGGTATATCATATTCGGCCCCTTCCACAGTACTCATCTAGCCTTTTCTCTGCCTTTATGTCCGTCCGTCCCTTTTACATCTGTGAATCGCTCTTCTTTTCCCCGGGCGAATTTTTCTCAATTTAATGTTCCTCCCTTCTGTGAAGCCCGAAGTCAGATAAAGAGCTAATGATAAATATCAAAATACCTGCCATTTGAAATAAATAAATTGTATATATATATGACTTAATTTTTATCCTTATTTGTTAAATTCAAGACCTTCAAAAATCAAAGCATATTATGATGCTGTATGGTTTATTTAGACTAAGTGGAATATTCTTTAAATGGATAAACCAAAAGCACTAATTTGAACTCGATTTCATGGTAAATAAGCTAAAAACTAGCTCTACATATCTAAAAAACTTGTTTATATTAAATTATATAATCATAGCGCCTTCGCATTTGCATGAAATTTTATTCAAAAAACTCAATTCTACCTCTGAGAAATAATTCCAATTTGTAATTTAAAATAGCCTATTTTGCTGTGCTTTATTAACTTTCATATTCAAAATATACTATGCTAAATAGACTAATTAAAAGACCCTGTAAATTCAAAATGAAAGAAATGAACTTCCAAGTCGAATACTTTGTGCCTTTAATAACTAGCCCTCCCCTTCCCTAGCAATTTCGACTATACGAACGTAGGAGAAGGCATACATTGCGACGACATTCTTTGAAGTTTTATAACTTGTGCGAGTTAGTGAGACACTGGTACAAAAATACGAAAGGCGAGGAGATTTACACCCTACTTCATATATGCGGTCGCGATATCTCGAAAATGGTAGTTAAATTTCCCGCATCCAAACCCTCGGTATTTAAAAAAAAACTCAAAAAGTAATTGATTTCCAGAAATTTCATTTAAAAGAGAAAAAAGGGACCTTTCTATGTTGTAAGAATATTTTTCACTCAAGTAAAATGAAACATAACATGTACCATGGTATTCAAACATAATAGAATGATACAATTATCCCTAAGGATTCCATGTCCCCCTATGCGATCTACTGGAGGAAATGTAGAAAACCCACTTGATTCGGCGCCCGGCTCTAAAGACAACGGCAGAAACCCAGGGATACTGGGAATTCAGAAGTCAACTAATGATCAACTGATAACTGTCCTAAAGTCTATATATGTTCCTCCCCCCCTTGTGAAAGTCGAAATCAACTAAGAGGCCAATGATAAGTATAATGTAAGTATGTCAATATTTGAGTTGATTCAGCAACACTTGGATGTTCTCAACCTGTGACTTTAAAGTAATGAATCATAAAAATTGAGTCATTTTTCTTTTTTGTTTAAATACGATATCTATTACCAATAATAACTATCTTCGTGTTTTAACCAAGAAAAATAAGATTTCTACAATTGAATAAGTGGCGAGTCAGCTCAAGCCCTTTGAATTTTATTTTAAAATTATCGATTTCATTATTATTATTTTTAACCTTTTAGGTTATTGATAATAATGAATTTATAAAGAAAGAATTTAATTATTTCGATAAAAAACTTAATTGAAATGGGTAAGTATATATCTCTCTTTCGCATTATCTAACTTATTCATTGTTAGTTTTGATTTAGGTAATCGATTGAGAAATTCACTCGGTTATTGTATTTGTATACTCACACTGCAATAATATAAGAATATACGGGAAGAACCTATCATTGAAATTATTGTCCAACCAAAATTCACTGTTCGCTAATATATTATTGAATCAATTTTATCAAAAGGAAACAGTTATCAATGAAACCACTTCCTATCCTAGATGAACAGGGAAAATTAATTTCCTAGATTGTCTCTGAATGATTATCGTCACATTCATTATGATGCGTTTTCTTCAATACAAAAGATTCCCAATGTTCCAAAGCATGTTGAACGGAAGTTAGGAAAATGTCCAGAAATGGGAGCTAATTTAAAGCTTTTGTAAAATCAACAAAGAAATTGCTTTTCTTTTTCAGACACTAACAGTTCGATTCTTAGCCAATTGTTGGGTTAACATTGAAATCAAAACAATAATAATTTTCAGGGCAGTAAAAAGTTAATTATCTTAGAAAAATGGGACCATTTATTCAATTGCCCCCCCCCCTTTTTTGCAACGTCCGATCTTATGGATACAATAGTTTGATAATGACCTAATAGATGCACCTAGATAATGCTGACAAGCATAAGCAAAAGTTCCCGAATTTCAATATGATTCGTTTTATTATGAACGAATGAATTCATTTATATATTCACTAAAGCTTACTTTTGATATATTGGTATTCCTGGATATTTTCAAGCAATGAGGTGACCAAATCTACTTTGAATGCACAAATATTAACCGATTAGAGAGATCATGTATTATTATAAAATTCATTAAATGATAAAAATTGTCTTGAAGACAAACAAATTCACTAGCATGGGATATTGATCACGATTTCGTAATTAATTTGGGCGTATTAAATAAGTACTGACCATCCTAGCATTTTTACAGTGCCAGATAATATCAAAAGCTAACTCAGTTCTAAAAGGTTAATTTCATGTAAGTTACTTTATACCCATGTAAGTACATGTTGTTTATTTGGCCTTTGAATGAGGAATTAGTTCGAAATTTTGGATGAAATTATTATCTTATTATACTATCATATATTAGCGCCGAATATTAATTCAAGTAGAAAGTTACAAATCTGCTTAACGCATTAATGACAACAGCATCACAAAGAAGTATGATATATGCCGGGCATTAAGCTTAAATGCATTTATATCCTATCGTGCAAATTGTAAGTAAATGTATTGCTTTGTCACAAAAAAATAAACAAAAATTCTTAAATTCGCTAAAGCGAATCGGAGAACACTTAATTTGCAACCTTTCTACAACGAAATATTTCAGGCGATCCTGAAACAAAGTAAGCTAGATAGCTTTGTAATTGAAATAATAATGTTGGAATCATTATCTGCGGTCATACTTCGAGGTCATATCAACCCTGACTTTGAAATAAAACCACACAAATTAAGCTGTCAATTGCTAATACAAGTACTTCATTTTAATGTTTAATGTGTGAGCACAGAAGTGCGTATTTCTTCCATTTCTCTGATCTTAAATACAATATCCCATTGATTATGAAAATAAACTCGACATTCAAGAGAGTTTCTCGACCGTCTTATTAAATTCATGCGAATTTGTTGAATTACTATGTCATGAACAAGTTATTTTATTATCGAAGTAGGAAATATTTCTAGCTCTTACTTGCTTACCACGGCAAGTATTTTGAACTTCATTAAGATTATTTACCCTTTCATCACTCTGCAATTTTTACTTATTTTAACGGGTTATCTGCCATTTTTCAGGTTTATTAAAACAGAAAATGACTTAAAATCGTGTTAAAATATGTTTAGAAAAGACTGTTGAATTTGCAGACAGTGCCTCTGTTCCAACTTTTCGGACAACTTTTTGCATACATTCGTATTAGATGTTCAAATTTCAATTTTCCAAGTTGTTACCTAATGACTGCCGAAATGGTGTTTATTTAATGTTAATTAAATATGTGCCTCTTCGTCTCTTCGTAGTAATTTAAGGGAAGGCCCATGTATTTAGATTGACACAGTGAGAACTTGATCTATTTCTATGACATCATTTAATAACATGACATATGTTGGGATATTCCTTGAAAATTTGCAGAGTGTCATGCTTCCCAGGGAACGGAAGAAGCCTATAATTTCTCTTCTAGTGAGCACTTCCGTTATTACAAATATATATATAACTAATCACCAAAATGACTTTTATACCGCTGTTAAACGAGTTAAAGAGAGAAAGGAAAAACACAGGAGGAAAAAATTGCTGGAAATTTTACAGGTATCCTTGAGACTAGCCATTAAGGTTTCTTCCTCCCTGATTCTCTATATTCGTTCACTTTTCCAACCATTTTAGCATTCACATGTTTCCTATTTTCATCCATACCTATATATATTTCCATTTTACTATCCCAACTAACTGAATAATTAGCTAAATTTTATTTATCTACATATTAATGGTGCATTTGGTCTGCGAATAAACGCAAATGATGCATGACTTATTTTCCTAAAATTGATTAATTAGTAAGAAATCAAGATTAATTGAAGTTCCACTAATTGGAACAGATTCTCAAAGTAATAGTAAAATGAAAAAATACTAAAAGTAAATAAAAAGTAAGAAGAAATAGAAAAACAACCATTTAATTTCAAAATTTGACTTTGATAATGCTTTCTTTAATAAACATACATTTGATTCTTACCCTAAAAATTCTCAACTGAATTAAAAGATGTATCTATAGCATAATTCAGATGTTTTATTGCTAAATATTTTCTAGAATGCCATATGCACAAGCACTGGTCAATTTACAGCAATTAGATTTAAAGTTATTGTCAACGATAATAAGATTCTAATCACTAACCCTCATTTATGTATTTAGAATTGGGGTGCGCGATAGACTTATCTCCACGTGGTAGACCTTGAGCAACGTGTACTCATAAGGCAAAAATTCTATAAGCCGACAGTTGATATCTGACTTTAAACTGCTATTGGCTGATTGTAAGGCATATTCCATCACTTCCACAGTATTCATCTTACCTTTTCTCTGACTTTGGCTCTGTCTGTTCTTATTACATCTGTAAATCAGTCTTCTGTCCCTTCTGTGGACTTTGTGCCACTTTGATTTCACCCTGCTCTCATTGAAGCCCGAAGCCAACTAAAGAGCTAATGATAATTATCAAGACGCCTGCCATTTGATATAAATAAATGTATTTAGAGGCGTTAGCATATTTCTTTAGGTCTGAGATTTGACTTAGAACCACAAATTTTTAATATTTATTGAGATTTGTTTGACCATGAAAGTAAATATATTATTATTACTTGGCTATGTTTAAAAGATACCTGGTAGTTTTATCGTCTTTCTTTTGTTTGCAACTGAGTAATAATGTGTATGTGCGTCGCGGCAAGCCATTCAGGGAAATGTATTAGCTAAAGAGGCCTATATATTGCAAAATTCGAAAATGGTTGAAAGAATTATGCTAGTTATAGAAAGTCGGACAGCACAAGGCTTCTAAATTTCAAATGATCTCTAAATTTAGGTATTTTGTCTTCATCATTAATTCATACTCGAACTCCCTGACATTGCCATTACTTTACTGTGATTATAATGAATCATACATATAGCTAATATATATATATATATATATATATATATATATATATTTGAAATTAAAAGATGGTTAACGCATTAATTAAGCGAAATTTAAATTGAAAATCCATCTAGTATCGCCTATGAAAGTGGACAAGTTGTTAGTCTAGGTACGCCCACTCAATATTTTTACTGCTCAGTACACTGGATCGCTTTATGTTTTTTTAATATTTTAAGTATTGCATATTTCCTTGATTGGGACGATGATTTACAACAGGAAGAATGCAGGTTCAAAATTTGGTGTTATGATAAAAGCGACCAGCGCAATTGCGCAACCTGAACTACAAGGCTGTAATTTCAATTCAATTTAGCAAATATGGAAGAAGAAACTATACGAAAAGAACGAAAGTTGCTGATCTGCGTTGATGAAAGAACAGCTTTAGTAAAAAAATTTTTTGACGTTTATTAATAATTTTAATGCCCCGCTTTCTGTGATATATATATATATATATATATATATATATTGATTTCATTAATTTAATTTAAAATTATAAGTAGAGGGGAAGATATGATAGAAGGACTGTATCGAACTCTATTTTGAGTTTTGATATGATCAATCGATTGATTAAATAAACTGCTTAATAAACTCTAGACTTCGCGGATTTTAAATTATCCGGAAATGCACTAATAAAATGTGAACATTACAAAGTGAATAAAACTGCGTAGAAAAGTGTAGTCAGCTAAATTCTCCAAGAATTCTTTTATTGATGCAGGAGACAAAACTGCCTTTTTTATTATATTTTCCCATTCGACCTACCGTTCCAATTGTCGAGATTTTTATGAGCTCCTATGTAATAGCACGACTTAATTTGTAGGATCTCGTACCACGCATTTATTCAAATCGTTGGCTTATTATCATATAACCTTGGCTTCAGCTGAGGATGATTCTCTGAAAGCATCTTACTGGACGAAAATTTTTTGTAATCGTGTAAACTTGATTTCAATAAGACAGAAATCTTCAAATCAAATGAGTGCAATCCAGTTCAAAGTTCTTCCTTAATATGACCTTTAGCAATCAAATCTAATATAACATTTTATCAAACATATTCATTCACCAAAAAACCCACAAGTTCCTCAAATCGCATTCTAAACTCTCAATGAAGTCTGAAAATATAACTTGAAGATTTAATTCTCTGTTTTAAAGTAAATTTTTACTAGATAACTCCCATAAAATGTAAGCATCCAGTATGACGGTTTAAAAGATGTCTGAATATGTTGAAATTTCAATTAAAGGAAGATCAGAATGCTAGATTATTGTCTCATTTCTATATAAATTAAAAAATGTTAGCCATTAAGCTTGTCAAAAGCAGTAAATGCCACTTTTAGATTTGAAAAGTGAAATCGTTACCTACTATTACACGTTATGCGATGGCCCGTTTTTCAGCCATCAAACTTTCACCCGTGTTCGATGGGAACGAATTTTAACTAGTTAATGTAATAAAAAATATTTTTTACGGTTATTTTATTGTACATTTATGTAAATTCAAAGCGTGACAGTTTAACTAAGCATCCAAATTTAAAATTGAATATCTTGTTTGGTTTCCCCAAAAACGGCTTTAACCGCTCTATAATTAGTTTTAAACAGTTTTCAGTAAGGAGTAAAATCCACAAAAACGGCCTTGAAATTTGAAACCCCTCAAAATTTGAACACATTATTTGTATAACTGAAATAATTTAAGAACTTTCCAAGACGTTTGAGAATAACTTTAATTGCCACCAAATTCGGTAAAAGTTATTGTTCTAGGGCATATTATAAGGGTTTGAGGTGTGAATTCTAAGAGTGACAGAAGATGGTATTGATAATACCAGCCTTAAAATAGAATTCCCTTCCTATTTTGACTTCAAAAACATAATTTTAAAATGAGAGCCTTAAAACCTTTTCGCTTTAGAGGCCACACCGAGGACAGTTTTTATTCCACCTGCCCTAAAAATTTTGGTGAGTTTATTTCAAATTTAAATTACGCAGATTAACAAAATATACTTTTCGAACATTTTGAGATTCATACTTATTCTCACTTCATCCGTGACTACTAACCTTACAAGCAGTAGCATTTGACTTGAATATAAGGAATGCATTTTAACACTGCTTTTACAGGAAATGAGCATTTGATCATGAGTTCTAATGTCCAGGATTAGTCTGTTCTAAGGAAATTGACTTGGTGAACACAGATTTGACAATCATACATAATTATAACTTTGCATAAAAAGCCACTTTTAGAAATAAGAATATTGGTGTTCTGTAGAGAAAACATCAACGGTTAAGATTTTTCCGTCTTTCAACACCGTCAATGAATCACATATACACAGCGATTCCTTTTGACGGACTTAACCAAGGCTTGGTTTTCCAAGTGCTGAAATATTTCAAGCATTTCTTTTCCTTATCACTTAACTTATATTTGCCACACACACACACCCCCAACCCACCCACTTTCATACATCGTGTGCCAGCATGCATAATTCATGCCAGCGTAAAACCAATGAAGCAAACGAATCCCACCAGAAGGTTGAAAGTGAGAGGAGACACTGAGAGACATTGAAAGCGCTTGTGGACTTATTCAAACGAAACGTCTTGTGGAAATTATTCTCAGAATTGGATAATAGTCAAATATAGTAGTAAATTTAGTTACACTCCTTTTGAAAACATGAAGGCTGTGCAGCCGGGGGGATACGAGTGATAAAGTACCGGGTGATGAAGTAAAACAATTTCTGTGTGTATAAAAAAAGACTAATTAATATTATATTCATATTTAGTTAATAAATTTGGAATATTACGAATAACAGCTTTCAGTAGGTCACGGTAAGTGCTGGAAGTATTCATCATGTACTTCGATGAGCAACTCAACACGTTCCGATAAGTTTTTAAATGTTCAGCTGTATTCGGATTGTCATACGACACTTTAATAGTTTAACTATCCCGGAAATACAAATAGAATTTGGTTAGATAGGGTCATCTGGGAACCCATATACATGCAGAGACTGTTTATCCACTTGCAAAAGCTTCATGGATTTCTTCCATTAAAAGCTTGATTATGTACTCTGGCACCAACTTCCGTTCTTCTTCATGACTGTCTGAAAAACTACCGTTGCAGACGTTTCAGCGTCAACATCGTCCACAATCCATGGGGATGAAACTACTCACCAAGCTGCCATTTGAGCGTCATGAAGAAGCATATTGGCAGCTCCTTGGAACCGACTATTAGCCAATAGGGAGTTCTTCGGGAACTAACACACACTCTAAGGGGAAACCATGCTACGCATATGGCAAAATAAAGTTTTTTTGATTCAGATAACAATCAGCGACATGAGTGATTAACCATTTACAATAATGTCGTCGTTTTGCGTAGTCCATAGATTGTAATACCTGAGTCACTCTTACTTTGTTTGAACGCATGCTTAACTGCTTTAGTATAGTCTGGAATGGCGTTCGTTTGATGTTAAGTTCGATGAATAGCTCGATGGTTAACCCTCGTGGATTCCTTAGGTGAGTTTCGTGACCGCGTTGAGGAAACTGTATGTTGCCTTCAGATTTAACCACTGAACCTGAAGCTATAAAGTTAACTGTCATTTTCAGGATAAGAAATTCAATGCTGCAACCGATTTACATCTCAAATAAGTTTCGACAATTAACAATTCTTGCTCGATTGCAAACGGCATTCTGCATACGACAAGGTAACATTGATCAATACACAACTAATGCAAATGACCTCTAGACTTTATCTGACCCCGCGCAAGCGCTCCATATCATGCTGCCTCTTTTATCTTGGCCACACGAAAGCTTTAAGTCTGAGCAATTATTCAAATGTGTTGCTTTCAAGCCTATTTCAACCTTTGTGACTAATTTGACATCATAACACACATTCCTATTTGGGCAAATTAGAGTTAACTATCAGTAAAATCGATTGGTACTTTAATTTAAATTGCTTGGAACAACCAACCACGATAGACAATTCAAAGTGGGTTTTCCGCAATTGAATTTGTGATGATGGTCAACTGACAAATTTTCGGTGATATAACATGGTTATACAAAGTCTATTGGGATGTTAAAAACATTACTGAATTAACACTTAAAATTGATTTAATTTTGACCAATAATCCAATGAGGGTTTCTACGCACCTTGCATGACCAAGAAAGTATCAAATGTTCCTGAAGCGAAGAGACTCGATGGGAAGATGAATCACATGGGAATGTGAACTACTTAGAAGTGAATAAATTGGAATATAAAGCTTTCTCTGTGAAAGATTTTATAAATGATTTTATTGAGTGGGAAAGATTTGGTCAAAGGTCAGAACATGTTCTGCAAGTAGGACTTCAATGCAAAAGTCCCATACCTTAAATGCACAAATATTTCCCAATTTCTTTGGACTAACTTTCTTTATATTCATACAAGTTTAAGTTGTACACGTCTTTTGTTAGGGATTGTTATATTAACTATATATGCTTAAGTAATACCCTTTATTATCAATGGTTGGAGATTAATGCATTAGGGAATTACAGTTATTCAACCCTCTCTTAGAATGTGGTGAAATAAATAGGCCGGAATTATTTCGACTCAAAATACTAAATGTTTTCATGGTCAAGATTATAAATTTACTTTCGAATTTTAAATGGTAATCCATAAAATCTATAAACAATATTCCAGAGGTGTGCGATAGACTTAACTCCACGTGGTGCACCCGGGGCAACGTATGCTCATACGCCAAAAAGTCTATTAACTGGCAGTTGGCTTCTAACTTCTAACTACCATGACCACACTGTATGTCATAGTCAACCACTTCTACAGTACTCACCTTACCCTACTCTCTATCCTTGTGCCTGTCTCTTTTACATCTACAAATTACTCTTCGGTCCGCCTCTTGAATTTTTTTCACTTTGATGTTTCTCCCCACTGTGAATTTCGAAGTCAGCTAAGGGCTAATGATAACTATCAAATCGCATGTCATTTGAAATAAATAAATTAATAATATTCCTGTTCTCTTAAGTTATTCTGGAGCCATAGACGTTTGAAATGAAATAAACGTGCTTCCATACCAAAATTTTCTCAAAGTCTACAACAAATTCATTCACTGTCTAAAACAATTAGCATTAATCTTATGCAAGGAAAAAAGAAGCTTTTGAATGAAATAACACACATATTCCATCAATAGTTTCAGACGCAAGATTTCAGCTAGTGCAAACTTAAACCCTTGTGTCAGCTCTTGAATTTCAACCCCATTCAATTTATTTTCATGGTTAGCAACACGATTTCCAGTCAGGAACAGTTAAAAAAACCCCACAATGAATGAGTGATAAGTGGAGCATTACATTTGAAGTGTGGTTAGCATGTTGGTGGAACATTTTGGAACAAGGCCAGGACCATTATTAAATAAGACTATGGGTAGGTGGCTCTATGGCTAAGGCATTTGGATGTCATCCATCAATGAGGCAAACAAATATATTTTAATTTAAACAAGATTATACTGGCATGTCAATCCACAACAGCAGTAAAAGTGATTTTGTGAAGAATGAAAGACAGATTTCAAACAAGCATTGAATTTACTCCCAAACAGGCAATCGATTCATAATAACTAGAACGCATTTTTTCCACAACATTTTGCACTTAGCAAATGAGAAATTTATATTAGAACTCAAAAATTGCATTTGGACGCACAAAAAGAACAATCTCAAAATTAATAACTAGAAACTTTTGAAATATCAGGTAATTACCATTGTGGACTTTTACATATCCGACGAAGGAATTGGTTCATATATAATGAAAGAAATGTAAATAATTTAGATTGAACACGAAGAATTCATTTTTTGGTAAGGTAGAACAGAGTTAGAGAAATGTTTTTTTTTAATGTCACAATTAATAATTAGTCATGTTAATGAATACTTAATTTTGATGGTCAAAGAAATGAAACAACTCCAATTTCATTATAATATAGTTCGAGTATTGAGAATGCCCGATTTTGGAACAATGTGGGAGCATAATTTTGCGATTTAATTTCTCATAGTTTTGTCTATTCATTGATGATAATTATGAGTCAAACAGCATCATTCTCTGTGTGTTAATTTTTTTAATAACCCGAATAAGCACAATGCATACATAACCAGAAAAATTATGTTAAAATCGTTGTTTGTGAAACAATGGTGTGTTTTGGTTCATAAAAACTTAAGTCAAGGAATATTTTCCTGAAAAATAAGTACCTATTTGTAGGTAAACAGGAATTTGCAAAATCCTGCGAAAGTGTTATTTATTTTTGGAATTTCAGTTATTTAGTGATATAAAATGTTAGTGGACTGCAAATATGCGCTTCGCAAAGCGACTTTAAGTAAAGCTGGACAAAACTAACGTGCTCGTAGTTAATTTAAAATCGAAGTACCAGCGGTAAGTTACCTTAAAATTTGCGCAAATTCAAATATCAATGAAAACAACTTACGCTTCTCCTTTTTAAAACAAATTTCTTAAACACTTAATATGACCGCTAATGTGGAAGTTGGAGTCAGTAATAAAATTGGATCGTTTTCAATATAAAGAAGTACAAATTAATAGCTTGAAGAATCCCCACTTTAATATCGCTCTTTGTGCAAATTTTCTCACAAGTTGTATGTAATTGCAAAGCAGAAGGATATTATGATATCTGTAGCATTTTAAATGACCATATTTTCATCATATATGTTCATACACAAATGGTAAAAAACATCCTTGTATAGTCTAACCGATGAGCTTAATGAAATCAGCAGCTATATTATCTGTATATATCGGCACAAATACTCCCAGATTCCGATTGAAATTCTATTGAATATCTGAGACAAGGGCTTATCTTTCAGCCAACTTAGCAGAGTCACTCACTTGCTTCTATCTTAGAAGCTGAGCTTCAGAGACTAGCAATTTCACGCCAATATGTTTAGGTTTTGCGATTTCTTCCTCAATCGAAAGGAAGTTAATTGTTTTTCTCTCTCACTCTATAAATATGCGTGTATGTATGTATGAAAGGAACTTTTACAGATATTTGAGACAATAAGAATTTAACTTACCCAACAAAAGAAGCTCTTGAAAAAATTTGAGTAGGAGACCAACATAAGGAAGCGTTTGGTAAATTTGAAAGTCCTATCCAGATTATGAACCGATATGCACTGATGTGCTAAAGTAGGAAGAGAGAAAATACTCATTTTCCTATTAAATTCGGACTCTAGGTAACTAGACGTTTAAGCAAAACCGTTTAGGAAAAGTCAATTTGAATTGTTATCCTTTAATTTTAGCACATGTGGGATAAATGCAAAATGTATATTACATTCAACGTCACATTTTATTACCAACCAATTTTTGTGATAGATCGAATTTGATAAATACAAGTCGAAAAAGGTATGCTATTAATCGTATTATGTCTAATACGAGTTTATTAAAGTTTAGGATAAGGAGATAAATTGGAAATGACTGCCCAGTTGTTAAACTGTCTCTTTACCGTTCCAATAAAGGCTCATTAACAGTATTTCTTAAGTGGCATCAAATTATGGCCTCAATAAATTGTGAATTACAAATTCAGATGGCATGGGAGTTCAATAAACATATTGTGTTATGCATTTTAAAAAAAGTTAGTCAGATTACTTTCACGACTTTTTGTGTCAACTAAATCACCAGCATCTATTTAATTAAATGAAGTGAGAATAATACTCCCTGAAAACATGAATTAATATAATTTAACACATCGAAACGGAATAACAATTCGAAAAAAGAAAACGAAAGCCTCTTTAACGCAAATAAGAACACAGACCATCGATTTAATTTGCATCGATTTTTAAAAAGCCATTAAAATACAGCCTCTAGGCAACCTAAGTTTGGGAAAAATTCATTTGGGTTAGACATAAAGAAATGAGGTAGTGGGCTTCATTTATTTATTAAAATTTAATCTGTCTCCTCGCAAATTTTATACTTATTTACTTTCTTGCTATTCTTTTGTAGAATAAGTTAAGTAAAAGTGTACCCTAACCGGGTTTCTCAACAACCAGAATTTTGTACTGTATCATAAATAATATATGGCTTTTCACGCTTTTAATTACATAATGTTTAAAAGCTAAGGCAAAATAGGTCTGAGATGTGAGGAGAATGATTGAGGTAAGGAGGCATGCAGTTCTCTTAACAATGGAATTTGTTGAGTTCTCGATGGATCTTCTAGTGAGGATTTTTTTAAAAAAAGGTAAAATTTTAAACCATGAATTAGAAAATAATACTCATTCAATAACATCTGGCAATCAGTGGAATATGATCTGAGACTAAAAGAGGCAACTAACCGCTGCCGTTCATATTGAACACAAAGATTCAAATGAAGGTTTCCAAGACAATCAATCAGTCGATTAGTTGCATTTATGTGAATTAGCCATTTAAAATCTGAAATCCGCACATTTTGCTCTCTTCTTAGTGGGTTTCCTGTTCACATAGACTTTTAATTGAAATAGCTTAAAAAAGCCATAAGAAAGAATGCGATTATGTGTAAAATGATCGAAATAGTCTGAAAAGGATACTTACACACATACCCCACAATATTTTTTTCTAAGATGATCCATTATATATATTGCAATAACTGAGTTTTAATAGCACAAAGTTCTTCTTCCTTAACAATATTGCCAGAATGAAAGACTTCAGGTTCTTCAACTTTTTTGTAGATCTAGTTATAGAATAAGTCATGCATATAGGTGAAAGAGAATAAAGACGCTTTAGGCAGAAACCATTACAGAATTGAAATAACAAGGAATAATCCAGCGCAGGAAAGGAAATTTGAGCAAAGATAATTTTCTGTTTGAATTGCTCACCAAAATTTACACAAAATAAACTGTAATGCTTCAATAATTGTGAAATTACTGTAGTTATTCAATTAATATGTAATATGACTTTGGGATGATTATTTTGAAAAGGAGAAGTTTTTCATCATTTGCCATTAATTGTCATGTCTTAAACTATCTCAATCTTCAAGGTATTCCTATTTTGAGGTTGAAAACTGAACTAAAGTTTTAAAAAAAGCAAAGAAAATAGTTTCTCTCTGAAAACTCAACTAAAGAAATTCAAATTTCGGAAGACCAATCAGTAAGTTCTATGTGCAATCGTTTTTTCCACCTTTCTCCGAGCAACTTCAGACTTTAGTTTAATCATTCTAAAGTCAGCCTAAAGCATAAGAATAAACTTGACACTAAAGAACGTGTATAGAAAATATAGCTCTCCGCACAAATATATCACACATGTTGGACGAAATTTTCACTTTTTTAAATGTCGACGTTTCTTAAAGTTTTTAGCAAAACACTTTTTGTTTTGATTCGTAAGTCTAAAATAAAATTAAATGCCTAAATTCGTGCCATTGTCAATTAAAGCTCGTCATTAGTCTATGGTTTTACTTAACGTTGCAAAACTGTTTTTTTGGGGGTGTGCGATGGACTTACCTCTACGCGGTGCTCCATGGGCAACGTATACTAATACGGCAAAAAAGTCTATAAACCGGCAGTTGACTTCTCACTTCAAGCTACCATCACCCCTCTGTCGGTCATATTTGACTGCTTCCACAGTTCTCATCTCACCTTCTTCTACCTTTTGTCTGTCTATTTTAAGTACGGAATCACACTTCTGTCCCCCTCCCCTCGACTTTTTGTGACTTTAATGCTCCTCCCAACTGCGTGGCCCCAAGCCAGCTAAAGGGCTAATGATAATCATCAAAACGCCTGCCATTTGATATAAATCACATATCAAAGTCGCCATCTAACGTTTGGGTTCTTCCTGGTCGTTCTATAATCACGATGGACGTCCTTTATGCTGCCATAGAGAATTTTCTCTCTCTCAACAACATTAAATAAGTTGGCATTTCAATAACCCGGGAAAATGCTTTGTGCTATTGCATTAGATAAATGTGCAAAGATCAAAGGCGTTGCATGCTTTCTATTCACCGTTAGGGGATGTTAAAAATATAGCAGATCAAGAAATATCTGTTGCACAGACAAGTCCCTAAAACAAAACATTTATACAAAGAAATCGGTAATTGGCCAGGGCAAATTTAAAGAACTTTGCTTAAAGTAACATTAAACAAACAACACTTTCCATTTTTGTGCAAATTCCAACTTAATCAAGCACATTCGTTTAATGCAACAAATTTCTTGAAAAATAGCTAATATTTCAGTCAGTAATCTACAAATAATGGCAAAAATTTACGAGTTAAAACTAATAAAATAATAAAATATTCAGAAGCCCTTCTTTCTTAAAATGCTTTTGAATAATTTAACAATATTGCTTGTTTATATGAAACGGTGTTTATTGACATTTTTGAATTTAAGTTATGATGTTTAAAAATTACCAACGGCTGTACCTGTTTTTTCCTGAAATTCTAGCAGAAAGTGCCAACTACATTTAAATAAAATTATAAAACTTTGCGTTAAAATTTAACGGTAAATTAGTTTCTGGTCGGAGTTCTTTTAACGTATGATCCAGCCCCTGCTATAATACATCGCAATCAACAATCCAACGTCCAGAGTGAACATGGCCCGACAAGATATATCGTGAGCACAAATTTTTAATTGAATTCCTGCCAATTCTTAGTGATAACAGAAACAAACAATTGATAAACTTATATTTTTTCAAATTTTTTAACTGATGATAGACTCATGCCTGACTGTGGCTTTAAGAATGGAAGAAGCGAATTAATATTTTTAATAGATAGTCAGACCAACTAATCAACACGCTCTAAATATCGTGGACATGAACTCACCCGAGTAAAAAAGGATCTGGTTAGAAAATAAAGAATATGGATCTTGTTGTTTCGAATTTGCAATATGCTACACCCTACCCCTTCCCCCCCCCCACTTGACACGTCTGTTGAATTTAGCCCACGTGCTCAAATGCTATGGGGTGAATGCATATAATAAAACTAATCAACTTTCCAATCTATTTGGAAGCGTAAAATAAAACGTGACATCACCACCTCGGGACTGTTTGATTTGGATGAGTTGAAAGAGCTGCTGTTATTGGATCATGGCAGCGCCAGATTTTATTCGTGAAAAAGAAGGCGTTTCGAGGTGAAGAAAAGAGGGTTGTAAATTGTAGATTAAAAAAAAATCTTAAAAGTATTATAATCATGGAAGCAAGGAGCAAGAAAATAGATTGATAGGGAGTAAATTGTCTACATTAGCATGACCAAAGGCTCAGGTATATATTTGGCCTCGGTGGATTAAGGATTTAACCACCCCCCCCCCCCTATGTTCAGACCCTCGATTCATACTGTTGAACGAGCTGCCGAAATTTAGCCATAATTTCCAGTAGACAAGAATATCCAATTGAGACTAGTGACGATTTTTTCCCATGTGATGTTGGCTGCAGTTCACTCCAAAAGACTTTGAATAATTATTTTTGTTAAAAAAATTAATAAATATTTCCATTTCCCTTGAAATAAGCCCACAATCTAGATCTCTCTCTCTCTCTCTTGCATCAATT
Organism: Rodentolepis nana; assembly: GCA_900617975.1. Lineage (NCBI taxonomy): Eukaryota > Metazoa > Platyhelminthes > Cestoda > Cyclophyllidea > Hymenolepididae > Rodentolepis > Rodentolepis nana. The sequence goes on along the minus strand of UZAE01000026.1, from coordinate 498 downwards.
TTTATTTTCTAAATTTTCAGGCTCCCACCTGGATATGCAAGATCACCTGTGGAGGAACCGTCGCCGTCGTCGTCATTGACCCACCAGGAAGCCGATCACTCCCAATCCAATCAAATCCACAAAAGCAAATTGAATTTTGTTGAAATGAAACTGTCATTTGAGCCACATATCTACCCATTACCTCCTCTTTGAATCAGAGTACGTGTGGTTTTATGGTAATGGCTGTTGACCATTACATAAAATTTTACTAATTTGTAAGTTTAATGTAATAATCAAGATCTAAAACTCACCGTTTCCATTGAGGGGTGCGCGATAGCCTAACCTCCACGTGGTGCACCCTGGGCAACGTATACTCATACGGCAAAAAAGTCTATTAACCGGCAGTTGACTTCTCACTTCAAACTACCATGACCCTACTCTCTACATCATATTCGACCACTTCCACAGTACCTACCTTTTTCTCCACCATTGTATCGTTTCTCTCTTACATCTGTGAAT
>UZAE01000025.1:0-55040 GCA_900617975.1 Rodentolepis nana | reverse complement strand
GAACAGAAGAGCGATTCACAGATGTAAAAGAGGCAGACAAACACAAAGATAGAGAAAAAGGTAAGATGAGTACTGTGGAAGGGGTCGAATATGACAAGCAGTGGGGTCATGGTAGTTTGAAGTCAGAAGTCAGCTGCCGGTTAATAGACTTTTTTGCCGTATGAGTATACGTTGGCCAGGTGCACCACGTGGAGGTAAGTCTATCGCACACCCCCTATCGGAAAATATAATATTGACTGTTTTAAGACAATCAACGACAAAAGTAATAAGTGCGATTGTGTGGGACACGTTATCGCGTTGTGCGTCATCGTATGCCTGCATGTCTGCTCGCCAGGTTTGGGAGTGCGGCGTACAACTCTGTGTGCAGCGACCGTACACACAGTGACCAATCATCAACTTCTGTTTAACCTAATCACCCATCCTGATCATGAGTAGCTCCCTGTGTGTACACTATCCGCAATATACGTACTGAATAAACGTGCTCCGCTGCTACACGTCTGTTTCCTTTATAGCTGGGCAATGACTTAGCTGGTTCTGGGAGTCTAGCTAGACGTTGGAGAATCTGCCGCAGAGATTTCTGAGTTAGTCAGGCTTTACTAGAGTAGCAATCCGCTAAATTGCTACTACAGCCAGTTGAAGTTGTCAATTCGTAGTAAATGAACGAATACAAACAGCACCAAAAGATATCGAAGTATTTGAAGCCAAACCCTTTAACAAAGTTGAATTGGTTGCTTAATTGCTTAATTTGGCATTGTAAAATAACTCGAAAGGACGATAAATTTGGCTGATTCCGTATTGGAATGACCTATAAAGAAAGCACTCAACTTATTTTATTTTTCAATACATAGTTCCAACGTCAATATATTATTAAAGGTTCAATTAGGCATAATTAATAGAAAGTAATTAATGCCTTCGCCGTGGTTTTGAGCAAATTTTGAATTCATATTTCGCCGTTACGAAAACCTCTTTCATTTTCACAATTCAAACACGAATTGAACTGCTTCCAACAGTGAAATTTTGCAATATTAGACCTGAATGTGACAAAATATTGATTTACTTTCATGTATACACAGTCAGACATTGTGGTCAGCTGACTGCTTTGTATCTCCCTCCCATTCACCACTCTTCTTTCAGATTTTCTCTCATTTTGACACACATGTGTTAGGAGATTTACTCCTACTTAAGCTATTTTGTCTCAATTTAATTGTCTTCTCACTGTCTTGCAGAAGCTGACTTTGAATAGCTAAGAGGAATGCTAGCTAAGTTGGGTTTCGCCAAGTTACACTGATATCTTACCTGATAAAGCCTTCTCTTGCAACAATACACAAAAGAACTTTTGAAGCCTTAAATGTTATTCATTTGATATATTAATAGTTGATCCATAAAAAATTGTCTGCTTAATTGAAAGTATTCAGTAACAGCTAATTTAGGGAAAATTTCCTTCATAATACATTAGCATATCAAGATAAACAAACGCGCTAATCCTCTATTGAGGCGAAGGCGCATATCCCAGGTGGGATGTTTTTCATTTGATTTTTGCCTTTTAATTTTAAAAATTGTTTTATTACAAAGTTTGAAAACATTTTTTTCAGTTCGACACACATACTTTTTTTCTTCCTACGATACAGCCTATCGCTTAAGCAAAATATCAGCTGGTCAAATTAAATATGCGCGAAATGTCTGATTTCCAAATTTAACTAATTTAAGACAAAATGAATGGTTTATTTAAAGATGCGAATATTGAAAATCTCACGATGATTTAAAAAATTAAATATATGAGAAAGGGGAATAACTATGAAATGGGAATTTGTTAAAACTTATCTCTACATGAAATGAAAATTAAATTTTTTAAATAACGACTTGCTATGAATAAATAAATTATTTTCAATTCTACTTCTCAAGCCCTCGGAGTGAAAGTCTGTAAAAAACAGGAAAAAGTAAGGAGTGTGCAGATTTATAAAACCTAGGGTGCGTAAAATATTCTGAACAGTGCGGCGTTCAAACGATCGCATATCGACCGAGGTCTCTTTGTCCCAGACCTCCATTACCGTCTTTTCATAATACTACTAAAGTGGTCTAAGAAGTATGGGTGTAAGGCTGATCTAGAAAAAAAGATATCTCAGGATTGGGAAATGTGAAGAACAACGTTTTTGAAGGCAACAAGTAAAGAAATTCACATTATTAAAACAGAAATTTGCTCTGAAAGTTTAATATTTTTTGAAAGAGGAGTTATCGCAAACCCAGGATGACGATTTTAAATTAGTCGGAATGAAGGATTGAAGCTCCTAGTACTGGCAACATATGACGCACCAGGTTAAATACCCAGTCTACACCATGCTTAATACGTTTTTATGAATACTAAGTCTCCTGTGTAAGTGAACTCATCTATTGATGATAAAAATATTTCCACTTGGAAGCAATTAAGTGCATTCATTTGTTCGCCTAATGACTGTATTCAATACGCTTAATTTTAAGCCATTTTTTCTGACATGGTATAAAATCTCAACTAATATGTGCAACAAACATCAATAACAGCAAAGGCTTGTTCAGGAAATCCTGCTTTCGCCTTTTTAGAAGGATTTTTACAATTAGGCGTAACTAAGTTTACTTTACCATGACTTTTTCATGTCGTAGTTCGATAGCTGAATATTTAAAACTTTTTAAAATATTCAATTTCCTGTTTGGAAGGTTGTTTCTCATTCAAAATTGATTTCATTGGTGAATCCATGGCGTGTGTCATCAATTTTCCATTCATAAAGAAATAATAAGGCCACTATATCAGGTCACAAATTATCTATAATTTATCACACCCATACCTTTTTAAAATTATCTCATCTCGCCTTACTGATAATCGATCCTCTGTTTTGGTTAAACAAACTGTAGTCCATAACTACCAGTCACGCTTGATCTGATTGCCATAACAAGTCATATTAATACTCCTTTTGGCCTTAATTGACCATAATTTGACCACATAAGTTCCTACTGAATGAAACAGTTACCCATGTGCAAGTGTCAATTACCTCCTTGATTATTCTTTTTTGAAAACCCGTGAATTCATAAAATCAATGGATTTGAAGATTTCTCAAAATCTTTTATCAGTCAGGCATAAAAGTATCAATATCGTCTCCCTTATTTTTACCCTTGTTCCACATGCATATTGACTTACTTACATTCTATTCATTTGACTTGAGAGAAAACTTTTGTATCTTCTAGAAAATTTCGTGATTTAAGGAAAGCTGCTCATAAAATTTCATTGCTAATTTTCTTTCGCAACGTTTAAATGGTTTCCGTAATGATTATGTTAGCTTTCCAGTGAAAGCTTGCACACAAATATATATTTTCTGATATTTTATTCGACTAACAAATTAAAACTACTACCGTATTTTACTTCAAATACAATGAAAATCAGTGATCATTTGGAACTGAAATTGACCCGTATTTCGTGTGAATTCATTTATTTAAGTTTCCCATAACATCATTTAAGGGAAAATAGTGTCTCTACAAAGCTAACTCGAATTTCAGGAGTTTTATTCCCAGTTTTAGGAACTATTTTAGAGCAATCTGGATCTAGTGCGATCCCGGCTATTGATCGACAATCATCCCTCACCCGTTGTATATCCCTCCTTCCTTCTATTGGGTCCATTGATGATCGGAGCATAGAGCTGATATTAGTTAACATTCTGTGATAAATCAACTGCAGTGCCAAACTTGCAACAACAGAGCAAACTTCATCAATTTCTGCGCTGATCTAACGCATTGGAAACATTGGACCGAACAGTTTAGCAGCTCATGAACAGACTTTTGGTAGACAGTGAATGCCAAAAATGAAACACAGCAGTCGAACCGACTACTTATTTGTTTCTGAATAACACAGTTGTTACGAAATGAACTTCTTGCCTTGTTGTTTTATGCACTAATATCTGTTTAATCATAATTAGTAAAACTTGCAAATTCCACTTTTACCCTTTTCCATACTTGTATTCGTGGAATGTGAGCATTCAATTATTCTTTCATTTTCTAACTTTTTCTACGGTTGAGCTGATTGGTAGACGGGATGTTCCTATTTGGATTTGAAAGCGAAAGTCGTAAGAGGCGCGTCCATTCCCTAATGTATGCCGAGTCGCCAAATATAATTAACATCTATCCGATTAAATTAATGCAATGCCTTCCAAATACGAATATCCTTTTGGAGTGTGGAACTATGACACCATACTGTTTGCGTATCACATAACTGGAACAATGTTTCCATTCTTATAAATACTAGATCCAAGACATAGTTATTCACGAATGATGAATTACAAATAAAACAATTCTATGATAGTATCTGTGAAACTCATGTCAGATGGTTAAGATTTCTGAAAACCGTCAAGAACAAGATTAGGGACGGAAGAGCTTTATATTTACATAGAACAATCATATATGTATATATGTATAGATCAATAAACACCACAGTAGTATTTTGTAAGTTGCATAATACACTATATAAGCATACTTTGTCTAATCAATGTTTTATCAGAGTACTTATACATCGACTTGGGTCATTTCAATACCCGATAGAGAAGAGAAGTCTTTATTCATACCAGAACTAGTGCCACTTGAGCTCGTTTTATCCTGTGACTCCCTCCCTGAATCCATCAAAATCTTGTCTTCTGTCGTATCACCGATGAATCCTGCTCCTGCTGTATGGGACGTCTCCATTTTCATCATACCTGAGGGGATGAGAAGAGAAGGAGGGGGTTTATTCAACTTAGAGAGGTACTTCGAAGTACCAATACTCTCAGGATCATGCGCAAGAGTAAGTCTAGGAGGTATGGAATCTCCTGACCGAACTCCGTAAAATCGGTTGCTGTCTGGACCTCCCATACTGGTTCCCATATATCCCCCTTGGTTATATCCACAAGTACTTCCTCGAATAATATCAGAGGAATGATGGCTAGTGTGAGGCGAACTATTCTGACATGGGCATGGCGACTGTATTGTTTGACTAACTCCGAGACTCCAACCTCCGTTGTCACCCCTTGAGTAAATATGACGCTTTGCTTGTAAATCGAGGGGTCCTGGCGCAAATCCTTCGTCATTGGTACTTGGAGACCCTGTGTTTCGACTACTGGGAGCACTGCCCAGACTCTCCGATGCTCGCCATTTGCTTGAAAAGTTGGGACTGGCTAGAGACATTATTCCAGCTTGAGGAGAATTCAGCTTCATGGACGGTACATTAACCTAGAAAAGGTGTCCCCAAGTAAATTTGAAAGAGCACTTAAACATTGAAAACAAGTCTTATTCAAGCTTCTTAGTGATGCTCTATGATTAATATTTCTATGTGTGGGGAATTCTTGAAGCGAACATATTACATTGTGCACTTTAATTTTACCAATCATCCAGTTTCCAGAAGGTTTATCCAGGGATGAAAACCCCTTTTTATTTAATTCCAGTCAGAAATGAGTAAAGGATGTGAATTCGAGTTAATTTAAATGGCTCTTGCTTGCTCAGAATTTATGTTTGATCTATTTAAATCTTTCTTTTTACTAAATTTTCCTATCTTACGGTTTTTCCACGTCAGATTTAATAAGTCTGGCCAGAGGAAAGTAAAAATTCGATCGAATTTTCCCGGCCAAAATTATGAGAGGATTGTTAAAAATTGGAAATAAAACCTGATTCAATAGTTTCATTTAAGTTCCGTAGATCAACCCGACATGTTTTCATGAATGCCATTGAAGAAAGAACTAACCTGACCAAATCGAAGATCAACCATGGCACTGGCTCTCAAATCATTCTTCATGATATCTAACTCCGGGCTTCTAGTGCCAACTGAATTGCTACAGGAGCTACACTGAGGCTGAGGAAGGATTTGATGAGACTGTCTTCCAGTCCACTGGTTGATTAGCTCCGCTGTTTGAGCAGGTGTATGCGCCCCTCCACTATTACCAGAAAAAACACTACTACAACTCAAACCAGGATTCATTGTTGTAGCCGTGGCGGCAGTTGTGGTTGACATATGCGGCGATACAGGGAAAATTCCTTCTGGTAGCTTTACTCCATTAACTGGGTTATTAGGGTCGTCTTCAATACGAGCCTTTCTCCTTTTCACGATCCTTCGGCGACGAGCGATTATGAGAGCCAGACACCCCACCGAGAAGAATATGGCGCTGAAGATGATTATACTGAAAAGCGCGTACTTCATTGGCACTGAAAAGAATGATGCGGCTTGAGCATCGGTGAAGCTGTGATTATCGGAGTTTTGGGAGTCCCGAGGAACCAAAAAATGACTTCGAGAGTAATCGAATGGACTGATAGGAGTAGATCCGATCTAAAAAGATAATTGGTACATTTGTAACTACGAAGAAGCAACCAGGAATATCTCAGAGAGTGCGCATCTTACACAGAACACATCATTTCGCGTGACATCGATTACAGCAGATTAAAGAGGTAAGATAAAAACACTCAAAACTTCACCTCTAAGGTAGTTTATTCCAAAATGGCAGGATAACACAATGGCAAAAGAGGTTTGGAGATAAACGCGTTTTCTCCCACTGATACAGACTTCATTGAAGCTGAAAATTCTGCAAATTCAGCACGTGGTAGTTTATAATCTTTTGATAACGTCCTCGAAAAATTTACTTGATTTCCAATTATCTGAATGATAATTGTGTTCCTCTTAATTAATGTCGTTTCTGCACAGAGGGAAAGAGATAAGTTGAAATATCTCTCATTTTGAATGACCATTAGCTACCAAGATATTCAATAGAGAGGAAAATTAGATCATTGTAGGAAAGCCTAGCTTATAATAACCATCATTAGCGCATATTACAGACCCAATTCCTTCCCGGTCTTGGTTCCAGCTCGTAACCTGGAGCAAGCTGACTTTTCACTGCAATAGGAAGGCCTTCGTTCTGCATCTTAACCGGTTGGTTTCTGTAGTACTAACCCAGTACATACATAGCAGCCCTTTAGATTAAAAACTGAGAAGAGGAGGGTTGGTGTTCAAAGGTCAAACATACGTTGGACTGATGTGCTCGTAAAAATTGGCGGACAACCATTTTTGACTTTCCTCTGAGCTGTGGCAGAAGGTCAAATCCCATTGCCGCTGTTCATACTGGCGTTTATAGGCTACTCACATTATCCAGGGATTGACTACGGTGGCCAACAATTTCAAGTAAGCATCCGAACTCAACTTAAATCCCTCTTTCAAAAAGTTTCGAAGGAGGGACCACATCACCCTTGAAGAAGAGCCATGACAGTGTATGCGAATTTCGCCTGTGACTTGAAGAGTGTCCTTTTCACTTTATGCAAACCAAACCACCTCTTTTTCTCTTCCCATTGGAGCTGAATCAGGTTGTTGGCACATTAGCAGGATGGTCCACTTTACCTAGAAGTCTCTTCACTTTTGTCAAGCCATTTTCGTGAGGCTTCTTTATGTGAAATTGTATGAGCTTAAAACAGCCAAGGTCTTTGTTGAATGCTAGCTTCTTCGTGGTAGATGCTAAAACATTCAATTCACTAATAGAGACAAAATACTAATTCCGGTGCCAGGGATACAATTTATTCCCGAACACCTTATGAAATAGGCAGCTTTGTTTATCAGAAGTAGGGTCGCATTTTATTAAAATATTTGGAGTGTATTTATCAAATACATTTGTAATTTATTTTCTCATTGTCAAAATAGACAGTTTAACAGTTGAAAGTTAAAAAATTGTCTACTAATCCCATAGTCCCATTAGATTTATGTTCTACACGATTCGAATGTTTCTTCGCAAAATTGTTAATTTACAATATGGCGATAAGTGTTGCACAAGAGATAATTGACGAAACTAAAGCAAATGGAACTTACATCTACATGGAATTTTTTAATGGCGTCATGTTCCCAGTCGAGGCCATCTACTGGCGAACCAGGATCTTCTTGAGGTCCTGTAGAAAGCGAAACAAGAGGACGTGTGTCTGGAAGAAACATTGAAGGTCTAGGCGAGCAGATAGGCTGTCCAGCCCAAAGAGCTGTGCTCTTGACATCGATCATTGGGCCAAGCCCAATTTTACCCGCCGCTACAAGAGCTTTCCCTTCTTCAGTGACCGGTGCAATTCTAAGGGCTTTCGAAGGGTCCCAAACGATGGGTTTCCTTGTTGTTTGGAGTTGCGCGCTTACTCGAACCTAGGGAAAATTGTACAATGTGTTACTAACTTTTTGTCAGTATTGATTTGTTTTAATCACATTTTTTCTACCTGTCCTTCAGGAAGCAAATGAAGTCCCATTTCGGATCCGTCTTCTAGAACTAAGGAAAGGGCTAACTTTCCAAGGGGGCAGAAAACATTCTGATTGGAAAATGAAACATTATGAAGATCATCGGAGTTCATCTGAGCAGTGACAACGTTGAGGTCAGTTGGATCTTGACCTCGTATGATGAGATTAAGGACTCTAGGGTGAGGATTGCTAGCGAAGTCGGCTATCATCTCTTTTTCATTTGGAAGAATTGCTTGGGATACTTCCTCATTTACTATTGCTACACCGAAGGAATCGGTTGTAGAACGGAGTAAAGTTTCAGCAGATGGATGCGGGTCTAAGTGTCCAGATAGAGTAATAAGCCAACTGACACACTCGACCTTCAGTCTCACAAAGTCATTCTTTTCTGTAGAAACAACAGAGACGTCTTTGAAAGCCAATGGTTGAGAATCTTTGGGGGCAGCGATCAACTCGATTCGAACATGACCTTCACTTCGGCCAATGAGGATCGGATGAGGAGAACGCTTATTTCGGAAGACGATAGCAGGTTGGCGAGGAGAGGAAGCGGAAAAATCGGATGTAGATGGGAAGGGCCGAAGCCGGAGGCTCCAAGATGGAATTAAATGAGTGACATCGAGTTCAGCAGGACGATGGGAAAGGTGACTGTATTCTCGACTGCTTATATCGTCAAAATGTGCGCCTCCAGGTTGTATATCAGAGAGGTACATCCGTTCTCCAGTATCCGGAAGAGTCGTATAGATCCTAGAGTAAAGCAGCATTTATTAAAGCGCGGGAAGTTCATCTAGAAATTAGTTCTTTTATCCCGAAGTCCTCATTCTCTTTGTAAGATAACTTGAATTGATAAACGTGGTCTCGCAAAAATATGTCATTAATTTAATTCCTGAGCCCTCCCATAGCATTAAACTTTACCTCCAGACAGCAATAAATTTAGTGCGGGATATAGGCTTCTCTCAGACTCTCATATTGACCCCCCGCACCCCACATAAGGGTGAAATCTGTTACAATTTTTATTCAGATACAACTTTCCGTGTCTCTCTCTCTTTTTTGCAGCTTCTGAACATCCTGTATGCAGTCGGAAATAATTTGCCAAGGGCTGATATAAGGTAAAAGCCGGCTACTGATACTGCGTAAGTTTCAGAAACTTTTGTTTCGTTATCTATAAAAGATGAAACCTGCTTCACTCCGAGAGGGGATGAAAGTAACGGGTAATTAAAATTCAGAAACTAACTTAGCAAACTTTTCAAGATGTTTTGCACGTTTGTTTTATTAAAAGATTAGCAATATTAATATCATGCAAACAATCTTAAAGCACTCCGTCAATGTTTGGATCAAAAATACAAGCTGAACATTTAATGAAAATTTTATTTTCAATCTTACTACAACGTGGAGTAGAGCAGTGAGAAATAGAAGGATATTGGCCTTAAAACGTGAATGTCTGTACAAATCGAATTTTTTGCTTTATATAACGCCTGCTTAACATTCCATTCAATCGCCTTTCAATTTCAAAATCACTGCCCCCTCCCTTCCTGTTCTCTCTCCCCGTGTCATTATCCTAGCATTGGCTCTGTTTAATTCGTGTCGTGGAGGTCTGCACTCGCGCTTGTGGAGGGCTGTACAACTAAGACATAATTGATGATGACGCATGGACAAATCAGAGTAACGCGCGAATGAAACCCATAAAATAGCCATAGATAAGTAGTGCCACTGGAACTCATCAGTCTTGGAGAAATGACTATTCTGATAACGAAGCTTTTTCAAAATTGTTAACTTGGAGACCGATTTGTACAATTCCGAAATTTAAACATTCTGGCATCGCTTCCAGGGGCAACTTATTTATTTATTTCTTAATTTACTGCTGTGAACCAAGGTTAGCATCTGGAACAAAATAGAAGCATGAGATAAAACATAAATAAATGACTGCATATGAAAATCTATTCCATTATTGGGGTCAAGTTATATGAAGGACATTAAAAAAGATCATATTAATGATACGAATGGAACAAGGCGCACATGGCTTTCAACATAATAGTTGAATAGCTGCAGTGAAAAGAGGGAAGCAACATATGGAAATTTCAGTATTGTAGTTGGGGCTTCTGTCGAGCTAAAGTCAATGACGCGAATCTTTTGTACTTAACAATTCAATTTTCTTATTTTCTCCAAAAAGTATGCATAAAACAGCCCTGAGTTGTATTTGGAGGCAAGGTTGAGGAGCCCTGTGCGATATATTTTAAAGTACGGAGCACAAGTGGCCTTAAGGTTTGCGTCAACATAATGGGCACTCTATCCGATGAATTATTATGAACTTGGTCATATCTATCTAAAGCTCAGGTTTAAAATCTCCCTAAAATGATTTGTGATGGTCCTTCTAACCTCAAGCACTTGCACGGCATCCCACCAAGATTCATTATTTTTCAAACACCAATGATGCTTTAATTCAACAAAAAGCTGATTTTATGGGGTTTTAGGAGGCTTTAGAGTACTGAAATTAGTGGAAACCAAAACAAGCATCTTTTGTCATCCATGGTTTGATTCTGTCTCCACAATTCCCTTCAAGTGACAATGAACGGACCGACTCACTTTCCTCCTCCCTTCTCCTTCACCGCTAAAAATAAAATGATCCATTACACATACAGACTGTTTGTGGAATGGTCCATGTTGCCGACCCAATGCAGACAAATCTTGCATGGCACTTATTGCAAGGGGACCAGTTCAGTTACCTTACGAAGTTAATATGTTGTAAGGAAAAAGAGACCGAAAAAAGGATTGTCGTAAAGCACTATTGTCACCTGTCAACCTGTTTAGTTAAGGTTAGTCGTCACACATTTCCCGATAAATGAGTAATTTTGGTGTTTTCCATCTAAGTATGGTAGCCATCAGAGACCACTGTGGATGTATCGCTAGTAAATCGAAAATACATAAACTCTGCGGAATTATTATTTTGATTACTTCACATCAGGAGAGTTGGGTTTCGGAGAGTTAGTGCGTCATCAAGTGACCTAGATGCTGGTCAGCTGAATAGTTAACTCTTTGTGTTGGCCAACTTCGAACCCAGAACAAAGTAGAAGTAACTGGGACCGAAGGCGTTTTCTACTTCAAAATTTGTTATCTGAAATTATTTTATGAGCATGACCGAATTAACTACGGTCCTCCAACCTATTCAAATATGTTCGAATTCAGACATAAATACCTTACAATGACGCTGGAAGCATATTCCCACATCCACATATATTTTAAATAGGCGCGTCAATATGTTCCATGCTGATCTGTGGGAGATATGGAATAATTATTCAAGATGAAGTATGACCACCTAGAAAATTTGATTAAATTCCTATAGCATAAATCCTGGTAACATAACGTGCCTAAGTGGTCAACGCTTTCTAACATAGAATACTTTTACTTACCGAGCAGTAACGGTTATTTTTGTTTGTTCATAACGAGGCGTACAATTTTTTGATCTAAAATAGAATTAAATGGTCTTATATTAACAAGATTTCTCCAATGAAAATTTAGAAAATATAGAAAACCGATTGGGTTAAAATAGTGCACTTACGAATTATCAAGCACCGGGAAGTTTGTAATTCTTTTAAGTTTATCCGATTGAAGTCGAATGTTGAAATTCTCAAAGTGCCAACGTCTAACGGTTGGACCGAGCCAGGCTCTCCAACTCCACTGAACAGTGCTCCTCAGAGGTGGAGGTGCATGTGTCATATCAGCAAATACAGGCGGTCCATCCCCAGACTCTTGAAGTCCCAGAAGGATTTTCCCGCCATTCGTTACATCTCCGAAAGGAGGATTCTGTTCTAACTCAAGAGGTGCCTCTCGCATTTGGAAGGGACAGGTAGATTGTGCACGATGTAACATTGGAAGCGTGGCGGCTAGAGGCCCAGAAGCTGCCTGAGTGACCGTCCGACAGTAGACTTTATTCGTAAGTTGGATAAGCCTTCCAGCAGAAGGAGCATGAAAGATAGATCGATGAGAGGAAGACGAAGGAGGGTTGGAAGATAATGGCGGAACGAGACCGAGGACCCTTAATTGACGTGGTGGAGGTGGTTCTCTAGATGGAGACCATGGGGGTTCAAGAATGTCTGTTGGCTAAAATAAACACAGATGACAACTAATTGGGCAATCCTTTTGAGCAAAGTAGAACGATACACTTTCAGAAATGTTTTCTAACTCTAAGGCTTATTTCTACTTATTAGTTTTCTAATAAGAACTCCATTCTTTCTGAGAAAAGAATTGCAAGATACAAATAAGTCACTCTTGGATGGGATGTCGTAGCGACATGTGATGGGGATATTAACCTAAATTCCCTTTCCAATTATCTATTTGGATTTTAAACCAGAGTGGATATATTTATGTCTATTAAATCTAACTTTAATTATTAAATATTATCAATGTTATGTTCAGTCAACATTTCTGAATTTATTTTAAAAATGACATTCGTAGAAAGAATAAAAAATGCACATTGATACTAAATAAGTACACCTTATAGTATTTATTTTCGCCAATGAATTATCCAGGAAATACATTAACTCGAATCAAAAAGTCGCGAGATTTATCAATAAATGAGAGCAAGAATGAGTGCGTTTAACTTTCGCTCAAGTTTTTATACTGCGCGTTTAATTCAATCGTCACCGTGCTCCAACTCAAAAATTGATTTTCAATCTCATTTGAATAAATTTGCAGATATACGAAAAGACCGCTCTAATTTACAGCTCATTCAAGGCCCCATTTGTACGTGCTATAGATTAATAAGTGCAGTGTTTACCTACTGCGACTAATTCCAAACCCCATGCGGGAAGAGGACATTTCGAAGGGACGATCATTATTGAAACCCAAGGATGGGCTTTGTTGGTTCAATTAAACAATGGTTAAAAGACTGTAAAGTATCATATGAACAGATGAATTTTCAAAACTTTGTTAAATGAAAGTGAAAGTTTAACTTTACATAGGGATGTAATAAGTTAGTCAACAAAATACACGGAAACATGCGGATCTATAAAAATTTTGTAATTCTAACATTAGCAAAATGACCATTTGAACGCATTTTACATTGTCAATTTAAAAAAATGAAACTAGAAAAGCCCAGGAATGCCATTACGAATAAACGTCAAGTGACAAACTATTGCATGAACTAGAAAGTAAAAGAAAGAGAAGTATTGCTACGAACCACTTCAATTACCTTTTTATTACAATGGGCTGAAAATGTTAATTATTGCTTTCTTTTTTGAAGGGCTGTGTCCTAACTTGTTGACACCTACGTCATTTTGCATATTCACCCCCTTCCCTCACCCCCCTCATTCAGTCCAACTCCCTGTTGTAAATATTCAAGGCATTAAAAGGGTGTTTGTTTTTAACGTAAGCAGATGTTGATTTTGTACCATTTCATTTATTCGAAAGATTTAGAATGATCTGATTCTTGTGCTAAGCACATCATGCCAATGAAGAGTTATTTCGAATTTAATTCGTACAGAATACGTATTTTATTCACTGGTAGTTAAAAAAAATTAAGAAAAAAAGATTAGATGCGACGCCTTTTCTGAAGCGAATTAAATCATATGATAAAAATTGAATGAAGGCGAGGAAAAGAAATATATGAAGAGACCACATTTGATAAATTATTGATTTACGATACCGGGGCAGTGGAACTGATCAATATAAGTCTAATGGGCCAAAATACCTCTAAACACTGGTGCTTTAAGCCACTGATTTATGCTAAAATTAAAAAACTCTAAATATGTTTCTATAATTCAATTTAGTAGATCTTGAATTGTTCCACATTGTTAAAGGCTTTTCATAATTGTATATTTTAGTTTAAGCACGTTTAAGTCTGAAGTGAATGAACTAACTTTTCACGAACAGCTGATGTGATTCTACTAAGATACTGCGTCATTTCTTCCAGAAGAAATTTCACAATTTACTACGAAATGAGTGTTGCATTTCCTTGCGTTTTTACTCAAAAATCAAAACCAACTTTTATCAAATTCAGGATGCGCTTTTTTGTCAGTAAGAGGGTATGGCACTCGTAGCAAGCCAATCACTGGCATGTCTTGGAGAGGCCCATTTTTACCAGAACACGACCAAGTTTAACCCGATGAAATCGAATCACCTCGATGCCCCGAGAACAAAAACCGTCAGTATTTTTTTAACTCCACTTGACGACAACCAACAAAGGGGTGAGACGAACGAACTCCTCAATTTTTTACTACGCGTTGGTGAGGTCGAAAACCAGTAGCAAAAAATGCATTTTCGACTTTGCCTCACTGTTCCTTAAGTTCGCTTCGCAAGGTGCGCGACGAAGCAGCGAAAGTAAAATGTCATCCTCCTTTATGGTTGGTGCTAACAAATATAACCATGCAAGAGTGTCATTTTTTATTCTTTAAAGCTTGCCCTAGCGCAAAAAATAGATAACTTTTATAAGCACAAGTGATGGCAAGGAAATCAGATGTCTAAAAGTTAGCCGACTCAAGGGATAAAGGATAATGGGTGATTTTAAAGAAGATCATGGGCTATAATGGTCATTGGTGCGCATCCTACAGTTAGAGGAATTGTGAACCCCGCTGTTTAATGTTTGTTACGACAAAATTCGAAGTTCTTGCTTGAAAACCTTCTACTCTTAATAAGTAGTGAAAAGTGTTTTCCTAAACGGAATGGAGTGATTATAGGATTATTT
This sequence comes from Rodentolepis nana, assembly GCA_900617975.1. NCBI lineage: Eukaryota > Metazoa > Platyhelminthes > Cestoda > Cyclophyllidea > Hymenolepididae > Rodentolepis > Rodentolepis nana. Next base: position 40,134 of record UZAE01000025.1, on the reverse strand, counting down.
TTAAAGTGAAAATTAGTTGAATTTCCTACTTATTGCAAGCACATCATGAATGGTTAACAATTTCGAAGATAGTGTAATATGATGCATTTCTTAAGTTTGGTTAAATCATGTAAACTTATAATCCTAGACTTTATAGCCCAAACCCTCTGTGCTCAGAATTAAAGGACGAGTCAATTTTGTGGAGTGAATCATTCATGACGTATGATTTCCAACTAACAAATAATTGCGAAAAGGTCTACCAGTTGCGCAATAATTAATGCGCAAACGTTTGCTCAGGAAAACAGTCACTCAATTGCTCCATCGGTACTTAATTGCTCAAGTGTCTGAAAAGATGAAGGTTTGGGCAAAACGGTAAGTCGAATTCCTGAGAATTCTATTCTGTTCAAGGTCAAAATCGCCAAATTTATCCTATCTAATCTCTTGGTAAACCTCTTTTGAAATCAACGTCTATCAAGACCAAATCGTATATTTACTGGGAAATTAAACTGATAGTTTTACTTACATCAAGTGAACAAGGAAGATGCTTTCTCACAAAAGACCATGATACTCCATTCTTTTCGTTTCATTTATATTAATCCACCAAATAGAAAACATTCTTTTCAAATAATTATTGCCTTGGCATCCGCCTAATAAGAATGTGAGATAATAATAAGCCAGTGAGCACATGGTCAGGACGTTGAAACCCTATAATTTTACCGATTTGTTTGCGAAATTTGTATGACCACCCACAGAGTAGAGCCGCTTTTGCGTGTCTCATGCCTACGACCCAGGAGCAATCCAAGGGTATCAAGCTTACTAACTTCCCTCCCCCTCCCTCCCTTCTTATATGATGACTCTATAAAAGCGCGGACATGAAGAAAGCTGACTCATTTCGCATCTCTTTGTTAAATGCCATCATTTTTGCCTACATCGAAAACCAAATCTTCACGATATTGGTTGATTGGTTAGGGGCATGACTAATACTAAAGTTGAGAAAATGAGTAATTTTTACTTTTATTGTGAGAAATCCAATTAGCGGGATCTCACCAAATGCTATCGTGAATAAGCCTTGAAAGGCTATTATGCATCGAATGAAAGGGTGGAAAAAATTTCCTTTTTTGATGGAGGGGGGGGGGGGTTGAGAGGTGAAGTTAAATTGCCCAAACTTTTGTGTACAAAAACATGAGTGATGCTAACAATTGTTGCCAAACTCTTGAGTTCAAAACCAACATATTAATAGTTACTCATCCAAAATTCGACGTGTTATTTCCTTTATATTGCAACGCCTGGCGTATTGAGCTAGATTCAAATCAGAAATTTTATTTAACAGATTAATTATGTCAGATCACTGGTTTTTATACCATAGAATAGATCACGTGCCTCCTAAGTCATTTAAGATTCTGCCAATTAAAATCGCCTTAGGAATTCATGAAAATAGACAGAGAGCAAAGAAAGAGGAGTTGATGTTTGGTGAGTCATAAAATAGGCCTCTGAACAGCCGAGTTGGAGGGGGGGGGGGGGGGGAGGGGAGCAAATTGTTATTTCAATTGCCTAAATACTTAATTTGAAGAACGAAAGTTACACTCTATTCTTAACTGAACAGATATTGGAATACAAGGGAAAACTAGCGTCTTTTGTTGATAAATAGGGTGAGAGATTCCCCATGAGCAAGTAAATTTGTCCTGTATGAATTGAGCTCCAGGGCAGGTGCTGAATCATCTGGTTAGAAGGCAAGTAAGGGGCAATATAATTTGGAATAGTCTCCTGACTATTTGAAACAATGTTTCAATTTGTGGAGTTAAACAAACATACGGAATATGTAGATGAATGGAACATGCATATCGTTCGCCAGTAGGTCAAAAATGCCCCCTCAAAACAAACGTGAATAACTAAACAATCAGGAAATTTTTGTCTTTTAAGGTCAAGTAACCAAAGATGTCTGTGTAGAAGCGAACGGAGAGCGATTCCTAATATAATTATGTACCATAATTAAGAGATCAGGCTACTATGAATGTTAGGTGGATCTTCGAACAATGATAACCACAATATTATCTACTGGGAATTTACCCTCGTTTTTGGCAAATATTGACTTCATTTCCCGTCTCTTAACCTTAAACTTTTCAGAACAAGCCACTTTTACTACCTCACATAGTTGTGTGAATTGATCTTTTAGCAGTCATTCCATGACATAATCTCTCAGAATCTGAATGGTGAATGAAAGGAGACCTGCACTGAATCTCAAGTAGAAAAACCATTGTGTCAATTTTGTCGCCATTTTTTAAAAAGAATGCAAACTTCTCCCGAAAATTATTTTTCTTTCAAAAACGATATTTATAACCCTCTATCTGATTCTCTTTCAAATTTAACAAAGGTTTTAAAATGAGGTCTCCTTAAAATAACAGGGGAACCCATTGAACCCTCTTAAACAACCGCAGGAGAGATTGTATTTCATGTAGGGAGGCACCCCGGGCAGTATGCCTCTGTTTCAAAATGAGAGTAGTGTAGTATTCAGGTCAGTCATGAAAGCGGAGTTGTATAAACAAAATTGCGAATCCATCTGATTTATTTTCATGGAAGTTACTACTTTTCTGGCGCCGTTCACAGCACGCGGAGGAAAGCCCCATCTTCACCATTTCCACTTCTGTTTAAGCCTAGTCCATTAAACAGTTTGCAATTTTGGCAGTGAATCATGTACGGTGGAGAGAGGATAAAGTGTTTACCTTTGGAGGCGAAAAGAAGAATGGGGATACCTCTCAAGGAGTTTCTAATTGTGATATTAGGAAGTGGAGGGATGGAAGTTGTCCCCCTTCTTACAAAACTTTCTCCCGTTTGCAAAATTTCACATTGGTTAAAAGTAGGCGAAGAAAGAAAGGCAGAATGCATAACTGGGTAGAAAAAGTCGTCGCAAAAAGACAATTGTGCAAAATCTATTTTTGAAAAAAAACTTTGTTAAACATGTTATCTTCCCCTTTTAAGTAAATTAAAAGCACGTGAAGCTCCTGGATTCCGTTTTTCGATCGGTATCCCGTTTAAAAATGGTAGTTTTGGTGCTAGAAAAAAATGCTCAAATCAATGGAGCAATTGTGATAATTAAGAGCGAAGCCTTCTTCCCACGTTAAAAGTGAACAAACTGTTTAATCAAATATTTGATAATGAGAAGCTACCTTTCGCGAAAAACGCTATATATCCACTTGTAATGAAAAAATGTACTAACGACCTCCACCTTACACCGTCTAGATCAAAAAGACCAGAGTCGGTCATAGTTTGATCCTTCACAAATCATTTTTTAAGAACCATTCCTTTATTGAGCAGAATAAATAAAACCAGACAACCCAACAATTTCCCAGACGGGAAATGCAGTGCTTTCCTTATATGACCAATATGAGTGGGGCTTAAACGACCACGAATAAAAAGGCTGAATCACAGAACCGCGGAAATCATTCAGACCTTAAAACTTGAAATAAATGAAAATGTATTAGCTCCATATTCCGATCCAGAAGTTATCGAAAGGCGAATATCTATCTTCGGGCTGTGACTGGAGTTAAACTCGGAGGTGAGTCTTTTATTTGCTCCTGGACAAGCTGCGCTCAAGCAACAAAATGCCTCGGGCTTCGAACTTACAAAAAACACTCCTGTCGAGTGTTCCAGTTACAGACACACGAACAATACTTTTTCCCTAAAGCCTTCCTGACGTGGAAAAAGCTAAGCAGAGGGCATGGGTGGATGTAGGGCGAAAAGTAGTACCACATTTTACTCACTTGATTCGCTTCTTGCCGCCCAAATACGCTATGTACAGTCATCTCCCCAGACAGAGACCACTAATTCTTTCTGCTTGTCAACACTCAGAAGAATAATTCCACTGAAAAAATGAATAATGGCACGAGGAAGTGCAAGCGCTACAATAGTCCTTTCTTCTTTACTCCGTACCGCTTTCGAACGACTTATGGAAATGAGAGGTAAGAGGGAGGGAGGGAGAGGGAGAGAGAAATAAAGACGAGAAGTACCCAGGACATCTTGATGTTGCCCAACTTTTTGCCAAGGCATCAAAGAGTCCTATTTCATTCGATTTTGTAAACGCGCTATGTAATATTTGCTAATGGGTGGTAGTCCATGTTTCGAAATTTGTTCATCCTGCAGGCTTTACATATCAGGGATGAGAAACCTCAAGTGACAATAACTTAGGAAATTGGACGAGTTTTAAATTTAATGAAAAACCGTCCCTCTTACTCTATTCTTTTACTCATCATAAGAAGCGTTTTCAATACCCGTCTCGACTGAAAAACGGACAACATGGAATATCTTTGCACAAGAAACTCCAGTTCAATAACACTTAATTAAGAAGTTGACTTCTGAAATTCCAGATAAGCGCAGCAACTATATGCCAAAACTATAACCTCATATCTACAATTCCATGACTTTGAACTTCTCAAGCCAATTGTGTTCTAGCGCCTTTAACAAAGATTCTGAAGCCGCACTGACGTAACCCAACGCTCTTATACTGTCATTTAGATGGCTTTCAAGACAGTTGGATTGATATTGTACTTTACTACGATCCGCTATTTCTTTTGCGCCTAACTTATAGATCTTACCATTAAGAGTTATCTAGAGATATGAAGGTAAGTTTAAAAAAACAGCGTAGTATCTCAATCTAATATGGTCAGTTATTTGACCATGAAATTCAAGGCTTCGAGAGCCTGGCAAAGTCGGTTACAAAATCAATTTAAAATGGAGAAGCTTTTGCTTCGGGCAGCTGTTCCTCGAGAAATGGTCCGTGGCCAAGTAAAGGCAGCAAATGCCACCAGAAAAAAACTGTTCTCAAAAAAAGCCAAGTTCAAACACACTTAAGATCCCTTAAACCGAGTTAAAATCGACGAAAAATAACAGCTATAAGACCTTTGATAAATGTTTCAAATGCCACTTTTATGTCCAAATCTGACAAAAATAAAAACTGAAATTCATTACGCCTTTGACTTAATGGACTTGAAAATAAGTAGGTCGTTAAAATTTATCAAGGTTTAGCTGAAGTGCAAGGATATTAATGGAATTTTTCGCCTTTTAAAATACTTAAAAGTCGGCAGGAGGTAATGTCGTAAGCCAATTGTTCCAGAGCACGTAAAACTAACCCATTTCCACTTAAACGACTATATGAATCATTAGTTTATCGGACCAATAGGGAAAAGGCGACAACTCCCAACAGTAGTCACTATGCCCTTGCCGCTGTGTAGGGGCTTATTTTTTCTTAGACAAAAAGTTGATTGAGATATGAGTGACTTAACTGAGTCTTGGCTGAGTAATTACTGGGCGAAAAAAACGGGTAGGTTAGGGGACTCTACTAACGTGTTTTGAGCATTTTTATCCCGGCCAAATGTTTAATTCCCACCACGCCTCAGTAAAATGCATAACAAATTGGCCGCCTGCGAACCGCCACTTACGATTAGCAACCTAGCATTTTGTGTTCTGCAAAAATTCGCTTGAGATTTACGATTTAATGGGCGGGAATCGAAAGTGGTGGTGGTGTAAGAAAAGTCCTCAAGTTCTTTCCCTACCCCCTTCATAGTGAAAACTGTTTTGACGCTATGAATTGCGCCTGATTATCTTCTCAACGGATTCCCATTATCTATTTATTTATATCAAATGGCAGGCTTTATGATAGTTACCATTAGCCTTTTAGTTGACTTCAGGCTTCACAGAGGGAGAGGAACATCAAATCGAAAAAAGTCGAGAGGCGGGGGGGGGGGGGGGAGAATAGTGTTTCGAAGATGTAAATGAGACAGACACAAAAGTAGATGAAAGGTGAGGTGAGTACTGTTAAGCGGTCGAATATGACATACAGTGGGGTCATGATAGCTTGAAGTCAGAAATCAACTGCCGGTTTATAGACTTTTTTGCCGCATGAGTATACGTTGCCCAGGTTGCACCAAGTGGAGGTAAGTCTATCGCACACCCCATTCCCCATTATCTCTTAAATTACTAAAATGGAATCCAACGCAATTATTCACACGGCCCATTTCATCACCTAATGTGCGGGAAATAAGATGGAGTTCATTCATAGCGGGTCTAGTGGAAACGTTAAAAATTAAACCAGCACAATTCTATTACAAAAATGAGTTAATCTGGTGATTCAGCGCTAATGGGTTAGATGTACTTTACCCCAGTCTCCACTTGTGGTCCATTAATCTTCCTGAATTATAATTATGAAATATTAGGCGAGAAGATATTCTCTCTGCAATTCTCGAAAATTTTATTGCAATTTATTTTAGCATTGAATACATTTAATAAAAATCCGAATTCTTACTCATCGTGTCGTTAATTTACTCACAAAGGGTCAATACCATTATCGTAAAGGTCTTGAACACACTGTTCATGTTTTGTCATGTTCGAAGGTAATGAGTAAAAGGAAACCACATTTCCTTTTAAGCTGTCCAAAATGATACATTTTCCCTTATTAATTTACAAAATATTTTAGTCGAAGATGAAGTAAACAAGTTTGAGTTTGCAAGTGCAAACCTGAAAGGTCATTGAAAATGGGAATTTCTCGTTTCCTAAAGGATGAGAATAAGATGAAAAACGATGTGTGAAGTTGGCCAGTTCTGAACCAGCAAGTTCCGCAGTATAGCATTAAATCTCAGATTTTAGTAATGAAGTGTAGCATAGCACCGTTCACTATGGCAACTTACAGTCCTGTCATTAACCTCTTAGCCTAATGGAAAAGCGCATGGATAATTACTCATTTGACACGCCACTCAAAGAGTAAACAATTAATTGATCATTTATCTCCGAGACTCATGAATATAACAAACCAAGAGGGGAATTATCGATTGATTTTTTAATCTAAGGTCCTTGTCGTGCCATCTAAACTTCGAAATATCAAGTCTTTTCAAGAAGTGAACTCAACTTTTTGGGTAAAACGTAATTAGCTTGCTGAAATCGGAATTCAGTAATATGAGGTTCCCTGCATGATTCAATGTAACCTTTCCAACTTTTATTTGTATTGCAATATATCTCACAATTTTCGATGTTTACATGCTCGTTCGTACTCGCAAATTGTAAAATTTATTGTTTTTTTGTTGAAATAGTATAGACTAAGTTTAAGTTTCAAAAATTAAAATTCAGCTCAGAGGCTTATTTTTAAATTCTCATCTGTACACGTGGAAATAATTTAAGTGATTCAGACTATTACCAAAAAGTACAACCCACGGCAAACTCATTGAGGTTTGGCTCAAAGTGGCTTTGTGGTTTGTTCCCCTCTCTTCCCAATCACCGCCGACTCTAATATGGATGAGAAAAAAGGTATAAAAGTCAAGCGTTGATGGGCTAGAAGTCGAAGATAAAAGAGAGGCTTCGCTGCAGGCGTCAAAAACTGTCTGGAGGAACAAAAAGTTGGCCGCCATCAAAAGTATGGATATGTGTGTGCGTGCTTTGAGAGAAAGTTTTCGACTTGAATTTCACAATAAAATGACGCATTTTCATTGCGCATGGGTAAAATTAAAGAACGCAGATCATAGCTATATCTGTTTAAACCAATGAAATGCGTGACAAATCTCTTTTTCCATCGTATTACAAAGTTCATAGGGAAATAGAAGTTGAACTGAATTGAGCTTTGTGCACTTATTTCAATTTTCCCCACGTTTCAGCCTGAATTTGTTGTGAATAAGAAACGGGGGGTGCTCAACCCTTGCTGGTTTTCTAAACAATTATTCTTAAGAATACGATAGACTTACCTCCACGTGGTGCACCCTGGACAACGTACCCTCCACGTGGTGCACCCTGGACAACGTATCTTCGTACGGTAAAAAGTCTCTAAACTGGCAGTTGACCTTAAGAGCTAATGATAAATATCATAAAGCCTGCCCTTTTAAATAAATAAATAAATAAGAAACGGATTAAGAGTTGGAAATGGAGCAATATCAAGAACATGGTGTCTAAGAAGAGTTAATTAAAGGAAAATTCTGATTGGTCGATCGAAAGGCAAATGTCCATTTAGAATTTTGGACATTTCGATATTTTAGAAAAGGCCACTGTGAAGCTCGCAATTTAATTTTTATTATGCATTTAGCAAGAGGTTAGTATAAGTAGGCTACACACTCAGTTTAATACCAAGGCCGTGTAAAACTGCATAACAGAAATTTAATACTTTCTGATAGAGTTCCAAGTGGTTTAGGAAATCACAAAGTAAATAAAGTGCGTTTTGCTACTTAAAATTTTTCCAAAATAGAATGATACTTCAATCTTGACAATTAGAAGAATATAAATCTTTCCAAACTATGAGCTTCGCCAGAATCCAACCTCAGCTTTCTGGTCGTATGCTTTCTTTCTCAGACAGAAATATGTGAATATGTGGTCAAATTTTCTATCTTAGAGTCGAAAATCTACGTGCCTCTTTTCTCAATTTTTTGGAAAGCTAAGATCGAAATTTTCAAAGACTGTAAGGTTCTGACCGCGATTAAAACTATGTAGAATTCCAGTCACTTCCCAGTTTTACTTCAGAAGCCACATTGAATGACATGGAACCTTAGTTCAATTCGTATCCAGGATGCACAATTTCCCTATAAGCTGAATAAAATAAATCATTTGATTTAAAAAACGACTTAACTTCTCGATCAATCTGTATATCAAGTGGATCTATAATTTATCCGTAAATGTCTGTTGGCCAATTTGTTATGCAGAAAAGATAATAGCGCAATACCAGCGAAGAAATAATTTATTAGAGACTATTACTCTATTACTCTCATAAGCGAGTGCTTGAAAATACAGCGGAAAAAACAGCATTTCGTGCTCCTTGTGGTCGAAAGTATCATTAGGAGGATATGCAATTTTGCTGTCAGGTAGGGCACAATGAAACTAATTAATTGATTAATGAATACGAAGAAGAAGAAGACGTGAAAGTGAAATTTTTATTGTTGAAATATTTCCAGTCTCTGTGGTTTTTGCGCTACTTCGTTAAACATTTTCACCTTTGTAGGCCATTCACGGGAGGGCACAAATGGTATGACAGATGTGATCTAACTCTTCTACTTCCTGCCAAGAAAACTGATGAGACTGGAAGTGCTGTTACAATAAAATCTGATCCTATCCGAGTAGAATAAAGTTAATGGTTTCTGTATATACTGGCCTATAAGGAATTGATAATTGATAGAACAAAAGTGTCTCGAAACTGTACTGAAGAGGAACTCATATTTGATCACCTCTCCTTCGAAAGGCGCAGTTTGTCATTCATTCCAACAAATGAAACTCATATCCGTGATGCCCATGTTAGCCGCTGGGCCACTGGTGAAAAGGTCACGAGTGAAGGTATTGCAAGAATAAATTAGCAAGTAAAACTCTGTAAACAACAAATGGAGTCAGCAAAAAAGAAAACTGATCGTGCTGTAATTATTAATAAAATAAGATGGGTAACTTTAAATGTTTAAATTTCCTCCATGTCTGCAAGAGGAAACATAAAATATCACAGTGACACAATTAATTGTTCGATTTTAGAGTATTTGAAGTACTTTAACCCCCCCCCCCCCTTATTTGATCTTCTTTCCTTCTTTGTTAAACTTGTTTGCTATGCCTATGATAAAAGCTTGCAAATATTTACTCCACAATTGCCATAGATTTTACCAATAATACAAATTTGCATTTGGTTAATGTTAGAACTTAAATGAGGTTGATGCAAAGTTTTACACTTTTGATATTTCATTTTGCTAACTAATTCAATCAAAACTTGAAAATTTGCGGCAGTGTATATTCTATTTCCTCAAAACCAGAAAAAAATAAATGACAGTAAATTAAAAAAGGACATCAAGCCGACAAACATGCGCTAACCTACACGAAACACTTTTTAACATTGGCCTTCTCTCTTTCCGACCAAAAGTTGAACAAATCTTCCGTCTGATGCACAGAAAAGGAATAAGTGAAATACGGAGGTTGGGAAAGAAGACGATTGAAATTTAGAACTGGCAGATAATTTGGCTAATGAATCACAAAGCGAAAAGAAGCAAAACGGCAGCCAGACACGCCCCCTTCTCCCCCCCCCCCGGGTAGACGGGAACACGTTTCGAGGAAAGAAGAGGCGCAGCAAAGCGAGAACGACATTTTAGCGCACAATTTTAGACTGACCATGCTACACCAGTTAAGATCTCGTTTAACTTGTGTAATGTACATATTAATCGGTGTGCTAATTCATAAGAACAACAATTTGAACAAATTTCGCGTTTTAGCAGTAAGTTTGTTGACAGAGTAAAGAAATGTTGTGAAATATGTGACATCTTGTAGGTCTTTCCAAGTTCAGATTGAAGTAACAAGCGAAGCTAACTAACCACCCAGTTCAGTTTATTAACCAATAAGCTTTGACACTACAGACATGGACAATCACTCTTAGTCTTAAGAGTCAGACATAAAGTCAGAACTTTGAAACGCTTGAAGTTGCAGAAACCAAAGAGGAAATAGTAAACCATCCTTCAGTTAACCATGACGGTGGTTATTGGAATTTAAACGTATTTTAAAACTGATAATAAAAGACTACTGAAATGAACAGATGATTCTTGAAATTGTTTTATTATAGGTACCTGAACAGAAATTCAGGTTTGAGTAAGGCTTACCTGAAATTGTACGAATATATGCATGCTATTCGGATCTGGAAGTGTTTCAGGAATTGGAAGACGAACAAGCCGCTCAGTAAATTCTGGAATCCGGCTCGAATTTGCAGTACCTTTCAGCCAATCAACTCCAGTTACTCGGACTTTAATGACATCTGGTTCTTCTGCGTCCTCAGTCTCAGGGTCATCAGAGTCGGGAACATTCATGTGGGGAAGAGATGTGGGCAGGTGAGTGAACGAGTCAGAAATCGGAGCAGGTCGGTTATGGATCTTCAGCACACGTTCAAACCTCAAAATTCCGATTTGCCTCGCTCTATAAAAGATACAGTGAGTATTCAGTTAAATCGCCAGTTGAGAAATCAACTTAACCATTCATATATATATATATATATATATATATATATATATATATTCATTCAAATGTCTGCAATTTCTACTGCCTGAAAACATTAAAGTTGGTTAAAAAAGGACTTCTGCGTCGCCAGTTCACAGTCACAACGAAAACAAGTCTCTTTCTCCTCTTCCTACTTCTCTTCAACGCCTCTAAAAGTTGACCTAATTTAAATTGAAAATAAGTTAGCAAATCGTCTAAACTAGAACGATGAATAATTGCAAAATCTGTCTAAAGGCAAGAAATGACAGAAATGGAAAGAATTGTTACCATCATTTCACCCACTATCAGCATGAATCATTTTGATGATAATTTTGGCACTAAATAAAGCGACAAAAGTTGGAGCTTTCATTAAGTTTGACATGACAGTAGCGTGTATTCAATATTTGAATAACTGCCAGCCTGGGGGGAGGCGGACGAAGAGGTGATGGAAAGTGATTTTTTCATGAAATACTTTCAGAGATACAGTTCAATTTATCGCCTATGACTTTTCCACTTTTGAAAAGAGGCACCTATGCAGCACTCGCGCAGTCCTCTTTCTTGTACATGTCACTCCACCGTTAAGGCAATAATAATAATAATAATCTCAATCCATTGACTAATTCATCAAGAGCATAAACTTGATTAAATTCTACCAATAACTGAACCTAAAACCACGGGGGAGTTAAAGAATGTATTTCTGAACGTGGAAAACTTATTTGTGCTCTAGAAGAAAAGAAGACGTATGTGGGATACGCAATAAGAAATCCGAAAAGCTGGAATTTTTGTCACCGAAAGCAAACATTCAACGTCTCAAGGCCTAAGAAAATGCCACCTGAAAGATATCACTCTCTCGGCCTATGTATTAAAACTTCCGCTTTCGATCATAAATGATTCAACATACATCAATCAGGGGAATTAACTTTTAGAATAATTGAGAAAACGGAACTAAAATACTCAAGGACTATGGACTTAGCAACTCTATTTTATACGCCATTTGAACTCCAATTTTATCGCTTGGTGGACCATTCTGTCATTGCGGTACTATCATATAATTAAAACTTGCTATTAAATGTATTACAGAGGGTAGTATTACTACGATAAACGTTATGAACTAATAATTTTAACTATTTTTGGTTGAAAAGTCAACAGTATTTTGGCCATACCTTCTCAGAAAGCTATTTCCATTCAAATATATCAGGTCCATGGATTTGAGAAGAAATTTACAATTATGATGAGAACGGGTGCATGAGAAATATACAGGTTGATTAATAATTCAGAAAACGTACCACAGTCTGGTCTGAATTATGAACAATAGCTAAGTTTGAAAAAAAATAATTCTCTAATCGCTACCTAAAAATGAGGTCTCTTAACCTTATTTGGCTCGAATTGCTTGGCCACAGGGACACTTCGTGTGCGTGCGAAGTGGAGGGGGGGGGGGGGGGGGGGCAAGAAGGTGACAAGAGAAATTGTCGCAGACTGCTTTTCTTCCCTCAATGACAACTAACAAGGAATAGCACCCAAAATAACAAGTCTTTTCCGCCATTTTCTCTCCTCGTATGTGTGAACAATAACCACCACGAAATGTGTGTGTGCATATGTTACTCCTCTAAGTCGAACTGCCAACTGCTTGACTCCTTTGTCCAGTGGGACTAAGGACGCATGAAAATTTCAAAAAAAGTTGGTTGAGAAGGGAAAAATACAACAAAAAGAGACACGTGTGATAAAATGTAAACATAATAAAAGGTACGTCTATTGAAATTTTCATCGAATAGTTCAATATTTCGCTTAAGCTAAACTAAATTTTCCCAAATGTCTCATACCAAGTGGGCATTTGGGATAAAGAGACTGGAGAAAGTCTGCCGAGAGATCGATATCGGCGGATTTCACTTTCCTATTCACTTAGTGAATGCCTTAGTACAAGAAGAATGTCTTTCCGTTCTAATCGATTTTATATAATAGATTAAATCAATAGAATAGCCAAAATATCGCATGTTTACAGAGTACTCATTGGCATGGGAAAATCGTGTGACTTATGACAGTTTAGCATCTTCTTTTCTGTTAAAGTCCGGAATGACAACTGAGTTGAGAAATGTGCATTGGTTTCTTTATTCATAATTGATGAATATTTTGCACCGTTTATTAAATCAAAAATTTAAGAATACTAAAGAATGAGAAATCTGATGGAGCCTTGTTCCTTTAAATGCGTTAATTTCTAGCGTAGGAGATCAAATGGGAATAAACTCCCCTCTCTTCCCAACCCCCCCCCCCCAAGTTAAAAGTGCATTCATTAAATAACGTCAAAGGACTAATTTGAAGCAACTTCAATCGCCAAATCTTAAAGTGGCGACGCCTTAGGAAGGAAATGTCCTCTTGCATTATTTGAAGGGGAAATGGGACATTGTGGCGTTAGTGACATTACTGAACCCGCAGTGACACATTTTAGTTGGTGAAAAATTCAATAGCTCGAGCCTTGAAGTGGGTTAAGTTATAAGCCTGATAATACCTAAGTTTAAAAGAATTTATTTCGATTATTATCATGAATGGATTTTCAGAGAGCGTTTCTAAAACGTGAAAATTCTACATTCAAATACATCATCAATCAGAAAATGACTATTAGCACTTGCATAACAATACTTTTTTTACCGGTTTGAATGGTTTCTGTTTTGTCTGATTCTTGGGATAAACAGTAGAAAGCGGCCTATTTTTCAAAACAAAAGGATCTGCCTATCGGTTTCACCTAAGCGATGAGGAAAATTCTTCTGGAAGAATAATGGGGGGGGGGGAGAGAAAACAGACACCACCATTTTAGTCAACCTACAAATTTTTCCCCAAGAGAGGTAGGGGGAGAACTATTAGTCCCTCTATGAGGGATGGACATAAAGGGGAAGGGAAAGGGTCTCAATTGTGGCAATCAACATCAGTTAATGGTTGTCAAAATGTGGGCGTCTTGAGTTGAATAGGGATGAATAAGGGTGTCCAAAATATGATATTAAAAAATATTACCATTGCAGAGGGGTGGAGGGGGGGGAGGTAGTATGATTCTAGTGGATGTATAACGTCTGAGCAGTGCTCACCAAATTGATAAACTTACTGATGTGTCATCCGAAAGGTAAAAGGCAATCTTATTTAAAGATAAATTAAGAAAATAAGCAAGACACGCAGGAATTCTTGCTTGAGACCAATCAATCAATTTGAAAATTTCTGCAAGGTAAATGCCACATTATCAAGCTGTGGAGACTAATCACAGGAGAAATAGTGATGATGTTGATAAAAGTATACGGTGGCTAGAATCTAGTCAGCATATTAGGACTAGCGCCGTTAACCACAAGGCATTGGAAGCAATATCAAAGTAACGTCCGAATGTCGAGTAAAATGGGTTGCATCAGCCATCCCTCTGCACACCCTCTGTAACTCTTTCTTGCGGTATTCTCATAATCGCATGGGCATGCTTTAGTCCCGAGTAGAGTAGGAAACTAGCAAATTTTTGTGTTTTATACAAGAAACTAAGGAAGGACAATTTGAGTTTTAACAAGCACCAAGTTTGACGCTCATTTTACAAAGGGAAACAGCCTGTAATTTGTAGGGGTGAATGAAATTTAACAAGTCAACAGATTTGACATTCTAACAGGTTCCTGATAAAAAAAAATATACATTACCAAGTGGCCATTTTCCCGCCTCGGCAAATAAAAAGTTGATTTTCTTGTTTGCTTATCTTTCCCTGAGAGTACTTGCAAAAAGTAATGCTCAATGCTTAGTTAATATTTCTCTATTTTAAAGTAAAGGCGCTCATGATTGGAGGCGCACCGGAGCTGATGTCGACTTGACTATCATGCATTTGCATTTGCATTGACCAGTCATTCTTTGGCACGTCATGGCATCATGGCTTTGAGCGTGGGCAAAATAATTACTTCCTTCGAGAGTTGAGTACAATTGACTCCCCCCCCTCCCCCTAATGGCAGTTATACTTGGGTCAATATAATACGATGTGGCCTAGTCATGACGTAATCTTTTTGGAGTCTTCCGTGTGTATCTACGCAGTTGCTCAAATGCTACTGAAATAAGTCCATTTATTCATGGAACTCTCGTCAGAATATACTATACGTCTTCAGTGTTATTTAAAGAAATTATTCAAGGAGGCACATTTTGACGACCAGCAGAAGATACAATAGAACAAAATGAGGAACATGGTCAGAACGCTCTGCGATGTGTTTTCTCCTATAGAGGGTATATATGTGTGTAATATTGTTCAAATAAATAGTATACATAGTATCAATAGCATTAGACTAAATAGAGGCCTGCATTCATAGAAGACAAAGCGTGACGCGAATTGAGACACATTTTCCTTCAGTAAGTCAAATTTGTTGAATATCTGGTCAACGGTCACCCATCAGTGAGTCCAAGAGCTTTTGTTATTTGATTAAGCTGACGACAAATGCCAGAACAATTTGATTTTCCCTGGTTATATTATCTTCAGGCCTGCAAGTTAAGCATTCACTTCAACTCACTAAAACGTGCGCAGAAAAAAACCCCGATGATACAGCAAAAAGCATTAGTCCTGTGGAGCACCGGAACAGTCTACTGCCAGAAGATTAGGTAAGCAATTAAAAGTCAATGGGCGTATCGTGCTAGTACTCACTCTCCTGTGGTAAGGAGGAGACAGGAATGACCGGAATAAAAAGTACTTGATTTACATGTTCTACTCTGAACACAGAACTCATATCCACCCCACTTATGAAAGCGGGTCGGCATGTGCAGCACAAAGCAAGTGTCGTGTACGTAACGTCACTAAAGCTATTCCGAGTGATGGGAGATTTACCCTTCCACTTCCTTTACACTCTTCCAGTCCGCCTGCCAACAGGTTAATCAGACCTAATGTGTGTGTGAGTGTGTGTGATAAAAAATGGCTATAAAATGGAAATTATTAATGAATGTGCGTATTAAACTTTTTGATAATATTTAAAAATAAAATATGACTATATTATTCGGACAAGGGGCGTGTATATTTATAAGGATTTATTTTAGTGGAAAATTTTGGATGACTTTTTCATGGCACTCGAGTTTCTAATTTTAAATTGAGAGTGGTATGTCAATGTGGAAGAATAATATTCTGATATGAGACACTTCGATCACATTTACCCACTATAAGGATT
Source organism: Rodentolepis nana (assembly GCA_900617975.1). Taxonomy (NCBI): domain Eukaryota; kingdom Metazoa; phylum Platyhelminthes; class Cestoda; order Cyclophyllidea; family Hymenolepididae; genus Rodentolepis; species Rodentolepis nana. The sequence continues at coordinate 24,052 of UZAE01000025.1, read as the reverse complement.
AAGCTTTCGGTAATTGAAAACATTCGAAGTCCACACAAGGTCGGTATGTCTGTAGTACAGTGATCCTGTCGATTGTACAAAAGCATCGTGTCTATTTGGCTGATCCGTACTTCAATTCACTTTATAATATGCTAAATTAAAGGCAATTAGACACCCCGAATTTAAAATATTCCGTTTCCAGAAGGAAGAATTAATCCTGCACAACGTCTAAAATTCCTAACTCTGATTCATGAAGTTAAAAATAAACTTGAAAATACAAAATGAAAGGAGATGTGGGTGGAAAAGCCAAGCGTTAAATATTGCCCATGGACAACAGGAAGTTAAACGAATAAGATGCCTTTTGGAAGGATAATAAGGACTATTGTTAACATGGAATGGTCGGTGGACCGAGTGGGCAGCTCGAAGTCTCCTCGCCACCTCGATGATTCCCGCGTTTCTTTACCGCTTTTAATGCGCGCGCGCGTGAGCGCACCGTGTGCTGTGTAACGAACAAGTGAGCATGCAGCTCAACCATTAAGGTGACCATGCCTTAAAAGTAAACGCCGGGCATTGTAAAGGAGCGCACAATTCATTGGAAGAATTAATGACTAATGCTCATTAAAAAGTCAAAGGGATGCACGATCCCTGTGGGAAATCAAGGGACAAAGCATAAAACCAAATCATGGGAACGCTTTATTGTTAAATGAGAGACATCGGCTTGAATAAAAGACAGCAATTTACAAGGAATTGTCTTTTTTAAAATGTGCTCAAAATTGTCAAATTGTTTTAAATAATCACCAATGATGTAAGATTAATCAGAAAGAAACGATTTCTAAAGTAAACTAGAAAGAGGTAAAATTTGGGAAAAATATTGATAATACTTCATGGTAAATCGTGGAATATACCCAAAAAACAATTAGATACTGAGATATGAATAAAGCTGACATACATTCCAAGATCCAAATGCACTTTATAGCAATTCGAAATCAAATGTAATGCTCACACAGGCTCATGTACATTATTACGTTTTGATTTAAACGAAGAATAGGCAATCTCCGTGATGTTGAAATCGGTCAATGATTTCTCAACAAACAGGAGCGTGAATCAATTCAACAGTCAAGGCATAAATGCTACACTTGACTATTGGTCAATATTCAAGAAGCAAAAGAGACGCAGAACTTGAATCCGAAGAGGAAATTTTGTTGGACACTTTCCTAATCCGATTTGATCCACTTTTCTCAATTCATGTCTAACTCTTCTGTAGTTTCCCTAGCGAATTATTTCTATTTTGTCCAGCAAGCCTATTTTCACGTTCATTTTAAGGTAAGACCAATAAGCCAGACAAAAAATCCTTTGACCACTTATCCATAAGTCAGTTTCTGGCTTTTCTAAAACGATTTCTAGCGGATTTTTAAACAGGCGTTTACCAGCAGGACGGTTTGAGAAACAAACTACCTTGAAAGGGCAATGTAAAAGCTCTCTTGAACTTTTGTGGGGTTATAATTGCAATAAGAAATCGCATCTATCGGATCACCAACGGATTGAATTCGTGAAAAAATTAAAACCCGGAAATACTAACAAAGAATTCTCAATTTTCGTGTAGGATGACTAATTCACCATCAAACGAAGAAAGTAGAGAAATTGGGGATGAGAAGAATGTCGACCACCCAGTAAGATTTTCTTTAGATTATAGCGTTGAAATAATGCTGGGAAATCACAAGGAGAATGAAACAAAAAAAGGAAAAATTCGAAACTTTCGAATAAATTTGTAGTAGAATAGTAATATCAGTTGTTGCAAACTAGAATTAATCTTGTGCGCAATCCGGTGATCTCTGTTATTTCATCAAGCTTTCACTGGTCTCAAAGAATTTTTGACTTAAACAAATCATGAACAATCACAGTGATCTTATACTGCAGTAAAAAATGCACAAATCTAATTAAAAAAATCAAATGAAGTGCAACTCTTTGAAGCCTTGACGTTGACCTCAGCATCGATTTGTTCCTCTCCCTTTCATAATCTGCCCGACTTGAGGTTAATCGATTTGTAGCTGTTGTGATTGTTTTAGTGTGAGTAACGATAAAGCTAAATGGATCGACCAAGAATTGAACTTCTGTTAGACGATTGACGTGTGATGCGGCCAACCACGCTTCCAATTTGTCCACCACTTTCACAAAAATGGCTTTAACCGAACAATCGTCTTTCACATGAGCTCTAAAATCTTAGTACTAAATGTTGGGTCATGATTTTCGCTAATTTCGTACACAATTGCCTCCAAATGACAGTTAACAGATGTAAAATAAGCGCTTTAATGGCCTATAATGTAATGAATAAAAGTAATGATAATTGCGGGTGCAATTTTAATAAACAGTTTCTTAAAAAACGACCTCTAATCCATTGTTAAACCCGTTTTTAGAAAAGAGCAGAGATGTAAATGAAATTTATTTTTTTACCATTAGAAGATGCACAAACTTATTCACATTTGCAAAAATGATTTCCTTGAGAAAAGAAAATTTCTAAGTCCGAAACCAGTGACACATTATAACAATTAAATTTGGTTGATAGAGCATCTTGTAATGTAGGCTACGTGATGCAACCTCTCAAACCAACTTTAGTTGTCAGGACACCTTCCACTGTAGAATCATCATTGAGATTATTCAATAAGAGCGCAGCTTTCTGCTTAACAGTTACCAAATCTGAACTCTTAAATACTTCCAGCCGAGAAGAATATATGAACAAGGAGTTCAAGAGAAATCACCAATAGTTGAACCGAAATAACCAAATCTCACTATTGAAACTTATGTATTTGTCTTATTCTCTTCAAACAAAAAAGGTTATTAAGCGAGGTATTTGGCGCAGATCAGTAGAGCAAGGCTTCCATTCATGAGGGTTTATATATTTAGAACAAGAATTTTACGTGGAGTTCTGGTATTCACAGGAGGTTAAACTTTTTGACTGAATTGTAAATGCGGCAGTAATTTCAAGTGAATTAGTTAATCATGCTGTGCTAGGGTTATAAAATTTAATTCGAGCAATAGCAAATAGACCAGAATAATTGGATTGGGTCTTCTACATGTGAGGCCTATTTCTGAGACGGACTCGAACGCGCTTGCCCAAATTTTAGCGTCACCTGCTTACTTGACAAACAACAAAAAGAAAGCAGAGAAAAGCTATTCATGCGTCAAATGGCAGTAATGCTCAATGGACTGAACCCACCCCTACCCCCTCCCTCGCCCTGCCCTTCCTCCTCTCCCTACCATGTTGACTCGGTAATATGGCCGTAGCCAGGGCCTACCACCAGACCAACGTGGTTATCGATGCATACGCCGCACCCCGCACCCCGCACACCCGCCCTCACCCCTCCACCCCCCTCCTATCCCGCGTCATAGTAATCATAACATGAGACATTTGAGGAAATAATGAGAGTATACTTCAAAGGCACCGCTTCCTGCTAATGTGGAATCGCAGGGTGATAGAGCGAAGGCACACCATCAGTTTATCATTAAGTGAGCTGATTAAGCTGATTTTACATCAATAAATAACTGAGTTTCCTTACATCTCCCTCGCTCTGTGTGGTCGAATTGTTTAATCTGCTAGCCGTTGATAGTGTACAAAAAACGCATCCAGGGAGGTTAGCCTTAAGGGCTTTAATACCGTCATTTGAGAACCTGGCTAGGTGTGACTAATCATAGCACATATGAACCGCAGTGACTTAGGCTGTTCTATGGATAATTTTTCAAATTTGGCATAGATTGAGAGACAACAATATGTCATTCTGCAATTTCAAAGTACCCAATCGAAATTTTTAAAAATATTATGTTAAAAGTGGCTTGGACAATCTCGTCTACCCGTTCTTGGGTGAAGGACTTAAAGCAACACAACTGCAAGTAGACATAAATATCATTGAATACCGACTAAAGAAACTCACTCAGAAACTCAGAGACCCAGTCATGCCAATTAATTTTGGAATAGGATAACAGACAAATCAGTATTTTTGACATCCTGACTTCATCACGCACTTTTATCCAACCCCATCTCTATTTTGCTATTTCGCACACTCAGTTTGTAACAGACGCAAGTAATTTTACCGCCTTTTTGTGGATTTAAATAGTGTCCAAAAAAGTATGCATTCACTTGTCCTACTAGTGCTTGTCGTAAATATATTTTACTGAATAAAAAAATCTTCTCTAAATAACTCTCCAAACAAACTGCTAAACTTTCCACATCTTCTCCTATGGCTGCAAAATTGCTGTTTGTTACCATTGTCTTTCAATGTCATGTGGAAAACAAAGATAAATATTAAGGGGGGGGGGTGAGAAACTCACGCTCTTTGTGCCATTAATTCGTCTTCCAGAGGAGGAGAAGGTAAACTTTCGTTTAGGTCTTCAGGAGATGACTGATAATGGTTGGCACTTCGATGGCGGAGTTTGACTGTCACACTTCGAGGTGAAGGGTTGCCTTGGAGCTTCCAGTGACCACCTTTGATCTCCTTTGCCCAAAGAAAGCGAAGATGACTTGAAAATACGAATCTAAAGTGGAAGTGGCCTGTTAAGATAACAGTCGGTTTAGGACCTGATAAATGTACTTAAGATTTCTAATTATCCCTTAATAGAGTGCTTCTGGAGTTTAATTTGATTATCCTAACCTAAGACGGACGATAGGTATTGATATGTTCATTTGTTAGGAATGTATGGCTGGAAAACCTACGAAGCCCTCCTTTATTACCTATCTCCTGGTCGATTTGAGAAATAATGAGCCCGCGATCAAAATGTAGTGGTCGTGCCAAAACTTTAATACTCAAACATGCTAAAGGGTGATGTAGCTAGTGGAAAAATAGTGCGATTTATGATGATGCAAAGTTGAGGTGGTAAGAGATACATCGCGACAAAATTAACCAGACTAAAGTTTTTGACTTTCCCAGATGGATTATCATCCATGAAATTGGAGAAGCCCTAGTTCTCTTGATACCTTAACAGAGCAAATGCGCTCACTGGCCCTTGAGACAATCAATGTCAACTATCCTGGAGATCAATGTCTCCAAGTCTTCACTGATGGGTCAAACATAGAAAACCAAGCAAACATTGGTGCAGATGTCTATTCTGAACTCTTCTCTTTCTACGCAACAGCGGAACACAATAGATCCGCTTTTGAAGGAGAAATAGGGGCCATTAGGATAGCACTATGCCAATTATGTTGCCTGGATACGAAATTCACCAAGGCGGTGATACTTTCGGACTCACAGTCAGCAATAAACTCAATTGGAAACAGAGAGCCACCCAAAACAGCTGAGATAAAGGAATGTAGAAAACTCTATTAGCTGCTGAGAGAGAAAAACAAAACAGTGGTCTTACAATGGATTCCTGCTCACTGTGGCATTAAAGGTAATGAGCTTGCTGACACACTTGCTAAGAAGGGGACAACGATTTTGCAATGCATGGACCGGCCGATGTCTTTCCACACAATGAAGGCCTTAATCAGGAGAGAATTTAAGACCTCAAGATGAAACGAACTTAAAGCTGGAACAAAGGAGAAACAGTGGACAGTGGCACTCTCCGACATACCCGACTGGCCAAGAATCGAAGCCGTTGCTGAGTTTAGACTACGTACCGGACACGATTGCTTGGCAAAACACCTTCACCGAATGGGCGTATACACTCAACCCACATGCCCTCTATGTAACCTACATGAAGAAATGGAGAAGACCCACCTGATTCGATGTCCAGCTCTAAAGACAACGACGGAAAGCCAGAGATACTGGGAAGCATGAAGACGGCTAATGAACTACTATATATGTACCCCCCCCCCCCACCCATGGGGGAAGCTGAAGTCAAAGTTTAAGGGCTAATGATAAATATCAAAAAGCCTGCCATTTGAAATAATAATTTTGATACCTTAACCAATTTCCTAGCGTTTGGGTTTTTTATCGTAATTTAAGTGCGTTCACATCAATTAAAACTAACAAAATACATGTGGCAGCACAATTAACAAAAAGAGTAATCTGATTTGGAATGGAAAAAACGGAGACCAAACTTGCGACACCTCGCATAGTTGTGCCAGTCTTGGCAATTTACTAAGACAATTAATTCTTCGTTGTGACTCTCTCCACCTTCCCCTTCACTTCCAAAGATACCCAGTTGACATAAATTTAAACAGACGTAAAATTAGCACCATACGAAGCAATATTATTAAATTCGAAAAAGCCAGTCCTTTTCACTAAAATATGTTAATTTCTCCTTTGAAATTATCCGAAGTGATAAACACCAGCTTGAATAAAGATATTGATAGATATTGAAATATACATGATAATAATAATAATAATGTTAATTACTTCAATGGGGATAATGGAGAAGTACCAGGAAATGTAGAATTGATGAAATATTACAATGATCTACAGCAATGCAAGAAAATTGTCAATTATTTATTTGTAAGAGCAAAGGCAAACAAGGAATCTGGAACGGGAATTAAAAAATGGTGCATCGCAAAAAGCTTGCTGCGTCTTCTTCGTCCCCTGAAGTAGTGATACAATTCTACGAGGTCGAGTCACACACCCTCAATTCACTTCTTTTGCACACGAGTCAAAATGTAACATGAACTTTCAAGTGACGAATTTCTTTACAGTTTATGCAAGTAATAGCAATAATATGCAAAAATTGAAAAAGAGATATTTGTGTTCTCGGGGAAATTAAGCTATTAAGGGCCTATTTTACCCAAAACTATTTTCATTGTAAAATTATTCATCTTCAAGTGAATTGAGTGGAACCAAAGATGAAACATTTCTCCTTGAGATGACCTTGATTTTCGCCTTTGCTGCTAATATATATTCTGAGACTCTAGTTTTGTTTTTAGCTGAAAAAACTGCATTAAATCAGTGCTTGAGAATTGATAATGATAGCATACACGTGGCACTTAGATGCCCTAAGTTGGCACGTTTTGCTTTAAGTGACAGGGATGATAACGATTCAGACAATAAATTGGATGATTTACTTCCTCTTTTGCCCTAAACTGATCTTGAATCAAGAAGAATCTAGCTAATCTTTTCCGTGAGATAAATTAGGAGGACGGAAAGCAGCAGTTTGCCATTAAATTGCGCAGTGAAAATGACATTAACTTCCGGGGACACTAAATATTCACCTGACCAGTTCATGATTTATAAAACGAAGAAATATAAAAAGTCCAACCCGAAGGGAGACAGAGCTTGATCGTAACACCGCCTTTGGGATTAAATGGGGGGAAATGCAGAAGGCGGCCGGGGTAGGGGGATTGAAATGTCCTTAATTTTAAATAGTCATTTTAAACGACAAATTGAATGCTCAAGTTGTGAATTAATAATGAATTTTTATATGCTGTTATAATTCTACCCAAATACAAGTTAGTTTGCATTTTTCTAATTGGATACGTGTCTTAAATATTTCTTTGTAAGTTATTTGCCTATTCCTCCCAATCGATTTTCAAATCGTCTTATTTTAGCGGAGTAATATTCCAGGTTGTTGGCTTCTCTTAGCATTAGACGAAAGTGCACTTGTCTGCAAAAACATGAAATTGCCTTCAGTCTTGAGAACTAATGTCTGCAACTCCCAACATGCCACATTTAAAATTAGTCCCGTATTGCCCAAACCATTAAGTCCTTATAGACGTCAATCGTAACTTGGGTTAAACTAAAAAAAGATGGTTTCGGGACCAAAATCCCTTAATTTAGGAAAACACCACCTTTTCGTAGTCCATGCTACATTGAAACCTTTTAACGCCCTGCTCAGATCGTAGCTTCTCTAAGATCCTCCATTTTTTAATTGTAATTGAGGTGGGATTGAGAATAATCCGAGAGGACAGCAGAACTTCTTCTCATTTGTATTTCATCTCCTTTTTGGGTGAAGTGACTCAATAACATTAACAAGATGGGAAGCGAGAGACAGAAGTGAGCATTTGATAACTAGGCCGATTATCGCTTTCTACTTTTAGTAGGAATGCGCACATATTTTCTATTCATCATGTTTAGAAATCGCAAAAGGTCAGTAAAAAGAGACATTATATCTACTATTCATATCTTAGATTTAAATTTGAAATTCTATCGGGATAAACACTTGATTCTGTATTGAAGGGAAACTTTAGCTCGCCTGAAGTAATTTCATCGATAATCATCTTTAATTACGAAAATTCAAAAAGGGAATGGTAAACTTTTGAAAATTAAAACTCCTCTACTTAGAAAATTTAATGGCCCTTTATGTTAATATATCCCGAGATATTAGACCATTTAGTTAACTATGCTATTTTAAATGGAAATATTTGCTTAACAGATTTTTTCTTATACAACTACTGGATGATAGCTAAAGAATGAAACATAACTTCTTAAAATCTTAAAATGAAATATTGTTCATGTTTGGGTAATAGATGGATTTGCTCTTGCATCATTTACTTGGTATTTATAAAAAATATGTATTTAAGGGAGTAGCGCTTCCACTTAAAAAATTAGTCGAGCTTAAATGCCGAGTTAAATGCGTTCAAAGAGTAGGTCTGAGCAACTAAGCATTAAGTGAAGCAGATCGCCAAAGGTTTGAAGTTCGGGATTTGCGCTTTCTTCTGGTTTTTGAACTGAGATGTTTGAAACACTTGATAACAAATCTGTAACATATGGCTCTGGCTATGTTAAACCCATCTATGCTGCTTAATATCTTGTATACTCATTCTTATTCTTTTCCAAAGTTTTGAGGTAAGAGGGGGCCATTATAACTAAATATCCGATGAATAAGCGCTGAAAGTAAAAAAATGAGAACTGGATGGGAAAGCCCGACGCCGAATCATTAGTCAATCAAACAAATATTACGTAGGACAATTAATATTTTTCGATGCATTTACTCCACCACTTATTGAGTCTAATTTCAATCGATTTCATCGCTTTTAAACAGTAAAAATTGAATTGCTGCCTTGTTGTGGCTATAATATAATACAAATAAATGAACGTTTTATCCCTAGGTAGTTCTTCATGTAGACCAGTTGCCACTTAGTGGTCTACAGAAGCAAGCTCAGAAGCGTGAAGATCAAAAGAATCTCTTTTAATCTGCATCAAGCTTTCACGATTTCATCCATAATTCTCCTCTGTAATTCAAGCTACACGAGAAAATAAGTAATGAGAACTGTTTCAAAGGGCGTTTAAACATAGTCAAGAGGTTAGACAGGAAGTAGAGGTAATGAAATTTTTTTGTGTTTGCAAAATTTTTACTTCCGCTCGTTTAATTTGCGAGTAAGATTGCCCAGAAAACTCTCGATTGAGAACCTTTTCTTCTTTATTGGGAGATTACCAGCCTGACAAATACAGTATGGGAGAAATATGAAGTCTCTGGAATACATGTAACGTGGAATATTGTTTGCATAAGGGAAATCTTAACGTCCAGAGTCCTAATGAAGAAAAAATATAGAGAAATACATGAAAGTATTGATACTGAGGGAGGAAAAACTTGAAAGGTTAGACGATAAAGTGACCCGAAGAAAGGGAAAAGTGGGAGGGGAGGGGGGGAGGGAATATGACCTTGAAGAAGGTAATTTTTCGTCGGGCGAAAGGAAATAGAGTGGAGATGAATGAGGTCAGTAAACTTGGTGACAGGAGACGTAAGCTTTCAAATGATTAAGTTTTCAGAGGAACGAACTTTTAGAAAAGAACTTATCAACAGTAAATTAAAAAATGAAATTGAAATGAGATGCACATCGGGTTTCATATTTCCAGAATCTTGAATAGGAAGGTGTACTGCGCGTTATTTTGTAATTTCATATGTAAATGATCTTAAATAAGTGAGTGTTTCTCAAACAGTCAGAGCAAATTACCGCTACAATTAGCAGCATATAATGAAAGGGCAGTGCAATATTAGCTTAAAACAATCAAATAAGTAAACAGATACAACTTGGATTTACCAAGATAATGATTTACGACAATTTGAAGCCATAAATGCACTTTCAAACTATAAAATGTCATACTCACTTTAGTTTCATTTTCGAAACATTTGTAGCAGAGGTCTTTAGAATTACCAAATCAAAATATTTTTCATCAGAAATTCTCGGAACTTCTAACTGAATCGATGGAAATCCATTTTCATTCGTAAGTAGCGTGGCAAATTCAGTATCAGGACGACGTCGGACATAAACAGGGGGTAGCTTCATGTGCTTGTATATGAGAGAATTGGTAACATCGTTCCTTTCCATGACTGGTTCTTGGGAATTAAGTGGATTAATATCAAGGGCGGTAACGTTGTAAGATATTAGGAGTTCGCTTTTGTCATTAATACTCACAGCCGCTTGTCTAATAAGAAAATCCAAATCAATTTTTGCTGCGCATTCTGTCTCCTTTGCGCATTGAATTAGGCAAGAAGACGTTGAAAATATGTATCCGTCGTATGACGGCATGGAGACAGCAAACTGACAAAGTAGGACAGCTTTACTTTTGGCAACCAAATGGGCGTTTTCTACTCCACAGAGTGCGTAGAGATCAGAAACGAAATTGCCTTGCATCGTGACAATATTGCTGCTCAGGTAAACAGAGATACTTGACATATTATAATCATGTTTGGATTCAACCCCACCAATATTTGCTTCAATGAAACCGGATTTTTTTGGCTGAATGAGAAATAGTGACCTAGATTCACTAGTGGATTGTATATATTTTTCAAATCCAAGATCATTCGGTAGAGTTGAAATATCATATTCAATTCCTAAAAATTAATATATGAAATATAATTACCTTTAACAAATACTACAGAACTATATAAAACCCCTAATACGACAATTAGCGTAGGACACCACGTCATTTTAAAGTGTGACAGAAATATTTCTAAAACAAGGTCAAATGAAGTAAATTACATTTATCTAACAAAACAAATCAATTAATCAAATAACATAAAAAGTTGCCTTAAATTTTATTAAAATTTCAATTATTTTCATTAGTCATTTTTATGATAACTGTTTGCATTTTTTTAATTTTAAAATGTATGAATTTGCTCATTGCTGTAGCAAACTTGGTTATTGCACCGAGATTTACGAAAGTTCAGACATTTTTCATGTTAGAAAGTTATGAGTGCAACCGGAATGGTTGGTTGTAGGTTGTGAACTATTTCTCAAATATAACATGACAAAATCGCCTTTAAGAAAAGTTAAGTGAACATTCCTATTTTTCGGTTTTTAGAACAATTTCACAGATTGGGATTATTTAATCGCTTTTTCGCACTCATTATTTCTTCGCATGAAATTTCGTTCTTATAATTTGGATCCTGATTTATTGATAATGCATACGTCCCGAATATCGTTTAATCAAGGTTAATGGTGAAGCATGAGCTGCTCTTTTGCAATATTTTTGTTAGCTTGGATAATATCAATGGATCAATCGAATGCTTGATTACTGCCTTCAGGTATTATGTATGATATGCTAATGACCTTCAAGAGTTAAAACCGCGTAGCCTCTATTGTGTGATATCATAATAATAGGTTTGTTGCGATAGAAATTTCAACACGAAAGCCAAACAAATATGGAACTCTTGCAGCTAACTTGCGACAAGCAAGACTAGTTAACACCAGTCCACTCAACCTTCGTCTGACTTGAACCAGATCAAAGAAATTCCGGAGCCCGACCAGTCACTTAAAAATGCCATTTTGCACTTAATTACCACAAACAAGCTAAGAGTAATAAACACTTGTCTTAAGGATAAACCCATACAATATCCAGCCCTACAAGCATTTACACTGTTATTCCTTATAGGCAACGCACAACATTACAAAGCAAGCTGTGAATTTTCAGGCGGCCTTCGTACCAATTAGTAAACTCACTAGAGATTTATCCATTTACGAAGATGCTCGGACAGGTTAGTAGTCGTTGAATTCACATCATAAAACAATAAAAGTGTACATAAAATACAAAACATGCAACTCAAGTTTAAGATTTATGCAGTTCACGGAAGTCGTCAATTTGTTTCAAAAGTCGTTTCACCTCCTTATCGACGGCAACAGACGAATTGAGATCTGGTCGCATGGAAGGATGTACATCCAAAGTAAAATCAGGCCCAAAAGAGGAGAAATTGTCATGCTCTGGAATGTCCTGGTCAATTTTCATTCTACAGATGATTGAAAAGTGGACTTTATTGCAATATGGTTGCAACATAGAAGCCACAGTGGCAAGAGAAACTGGTGAAAACTAAATTAAATGCACTACATAAAGTCCATTAATTTTTGGAGCAGCACAGTCGGATTTACCACTCAGCAAGTATGCCCCAATATTCTCAGTCGCTGACAAGGGAAATGTTATCACTGACCGCTATGCCAATGAAATTGATTAGCAACCAAGACTATAACAAATAGACTAACACGCACAAATCGGATTTGATCTAACTCCCAAATGCTTGATGATATTTTTCGTTTGTATCGAATATTTACGCTAACTAAAACGATAAATAAAGGCCCCTTGCTAAAATATTTTGGATATCAGAGAATTGTAAATATAGAGGAATTTAAATTTACATTTATAAAGAAAATTATAATTTCAGTTATTTTTGCGCTAACATAAATCAGAACTAGAAGATAGTAATGATTAACTAGTACAAAAATAAAATAGAATATCCGTTTATCCAAAGTAAATATTTCAGACATCTAATAAGTATTCTTTGACTGTCATTTTTTCCCTTAACAAATTATGACATACACATGAACACAAATCTTCGTTCATGAAAATAGGCATCCAGTGCAAACTTCAAGGCATTATAACTAAGAAGTATTCATTCTAAAACATTTCAAGTAAAGGAGACACAAATCGGCATTTGAGTACAAAAAACTCGTGCTCAATAGGACGAAAATATTGGAAGCTACTCTTCCCTTAACACCATAAAAATGCAATACATAAGCTGATCATGGAACCTTCAAACAAACTTGGCACAAACTATAGCATTAAGTATATTTGTAAAGCATACTCATAGAACTAATGGTGTAAAATATACTTATGACGGGGTTTTTTTCAACCCCCATTGACAGTTGGAAGATAGTACCACGGAACCCTCATAATTCATTAGGTTTAAACAGTGTGATTGGCCGTTTAGTTCACTGAATCTGCACTGGGAAGTGTCAAACTCGTGACCCAATTCATAATTAAATGTCTACCACTTTATCCAAAGTCAGTTATTCCTAACATAGGAAGAATAGCGGATAAGATGGAAAAGTAACAAACTCATAAAATAAACGTAACATTGTACCAATAGATAAGCTTACTCTTCATGAGTCACAGAAGACACAGCCAAAGAGGTGAGCATGAGCCAAAGTCGAGCAGTATCTGCCAGATGGTACCCACCACCACCCAAAATAAGCGTTGGCAGATGCCAACTCAGTACGAGACGAAGGGCGGCAACATACCCTGACTGCATCTGCTGATTAGCGTTGAGGGAAGCAGAGAGGTTGAAAGTACGATGGGGATCAGAGGAGAGGGCATCAGCTCCACACTGAATGACAACAGCAAGTGGGTGGAGAGAGGCATGCAGAGTAGTAAGAATTGGCTCGACTCCTGACCACCAGGTCTCGTCATTGGCTCCCTCAGCTTCAGAAATCAAAATGTACAGTTCCAGCATAAAATATACTTATCAATTATAGGGGGCGATTACTCAGATGATTATTGCCCAAATAGAAATCCAAAGGCATAAAAATAAACTTACCAAATAAAAAAAATACAAACATATGTTCAAGTTGATTCCGATCATTTATTACGGAAATTAAAACTGGATGAGTTTGATAATCATCATTTCCATCATCCTATTAGCAACGATCTCCGACTTAGATCAGCCCATTCCCATTTGCCTTTTTTCAACAAAAGACAGGACGAGTTTGCTTTCATCAAAGGTATACTTATAGACTCATTTTTATATTATAAGAATAAAATCCACCCAAACTTATAAGAACGCGATGTTACGCCTTCGGAGGAGTAAGTTGCAATATGGAAAATAGCATTGGACTAAACCTTTAGCAAAAAATTATTAAGGTTATTGGGAAAAAATGGTGAAACTAAAATTTGATTAGTCCAAAACTACTCCCACCTCACTGGAATCGCGTAAAAATTGCACGATTTTTAAATATAAACAGTAATTAACAAATGAGTGGAACTTGCCCAAAGCAAGATTGAAACAGGAGAAGCGACCCCCTCTTGCTCCAACAAAATATTCCCCCGTGCCACCTGGCACACCAGTACCAGGAAAGAAGCCAGGGGCTCCATGATGAACGGAGAAAGTAATCACTCGAGGAGAGTAGGCGAAAGCCTCTTCGACACCATCTCCATGGTGAAGATCCAGGTCGATGTAGAGGATGGGACCAGAAGAGAACTGAGGAGCAGACAGAAGGTGTTGAATACCTAGAACGATATCATTGAGGTAGCAAAACCCTGACGCCTCGGAGCGCTTTGCGTGATGCCAACCTCCAGCCCAATTAATTGCAATCTGAAATATAAGCGATAACAAATTTGATAAAGTGAAACCAAAAAGATAGAAGATTAAGACAGTTTACCTGACATTGTGAATTGATCAGACAGTCAACAGCCGCCAATGTTCCTCTAACTGCAGCAAGAGCAAAACTGAATACACCTTTAAAGCCATGGCAATCATAACTAAGGCCGTATTCGTCAAAAGCTTCGGAGATATCATCAGGGATTTTAGGTTCATCGTCCGACTCATAGTATTCATCCAAAAGTCGTAGAAAGTTAACGTAGTCTTCACTGATATTATAAGAAATTAAAAAAGACAAACAAGCATGCAATAAAGAAAAGGTTGCATAAGGTAAGAAACTATACCTATGAAAGAGAGTTAAATAATTCATTTCTTTGGACGAGCACATTTCCAACGGGGGTATCCGAGTGAGGTTTTTGGTTAAGTCATAGGCAAATATAAGACCCATTACCAAAGAAAAACGATTTTCATATTTAGGAGAAAGACTAGAGAGTTTTAGCAGTTCATTTGAGTGAACGATACCGACTATAGATGGCATTCTGGCAATTTAAGACGAAAAAAACATATCAAGCGCATCTAGAAACAGATCGAATCGCGCACTTGGCAAAGGCACTGTGAATTGCATCAATGAAAATAATATATAATTAAAGAGTAAATCGAATAATATTAGAAAAAAATGAAAACGTTCTAGATCTTTATCATGCTAAATAAAATAGTTTGAACCTCTAAATTATTAGGGATTATGTATTTTGTGTTAAATCAATTATTAATTAAGAAAATGCACACTTAATCTTTATATGTGTGGAATTATTTTAAAATTGAAAGTTGCCATCTGACAATGAAATAATAATATTTATGACCAGTCAAGGGCAAAGTTATCACCGAATGAAAGCTACTCAATCCTTGTTTTTTTATTCTTGATAGATTTTCGACCTCGTGATGCCTTCAACTGAGGATTCCGTTCGTGAGCGCCTTCAACTTCTTAATCCCACGCACTTGGTAATATTATTTTAATTCTTACTATTATTCTTAGAAAATAACCGATTTCTCTGACGGATGTGGTCTTAAGTTAAAGGTCGAAATTGTATCAGAGCAATTTGTGAGTAAAACTCTACTTCAGCAGCACAGGTATGACGTTATTTTAATGTATTTTTTCTTTATTGTTAGAATGGTAAACGACCTACTAAAAGAAGAAATGCTGAATATCCACGCTCTATCGCTGTCAACGTTTACTCCTGAAAAATGGTCCTCTAAGAATTAATATTCAATCGAGTTTATCTAAATAATGTATAATTTCTCTTATAAATCGATTACATTGTATTTGGTCAGAATTTTATCTTATATCTATTTTTTAATATAAGAAAATCATGTTTTGTAAATAGATACATTTTAACTTAGGGCCTTTGAGCTCATATCCACCTTTGTTTTCTTAGTTTTCTCTAATGTGTTAAGACTAAACACCAGGGCTTTTTGATGAAATAGATGATCATCCTTTATATTTTAGTGGAATTTACCTTTAATTGGTGAAAATATGTGTCTTAGGCTTATATAATTGAACGTACGTGAAAGCGCACTTTCTTTGGTCAGATTTCGTTAATTTTAATGTGCTTGCTAGATCATAACCCGCGTCAGTTTTCTGATTCCCTCCTAGGACTGGATCTTATCATCCGGGAAGTGGAATAGCTTTTTTACCAATGCAGTAGACATGCTCTATTATTTTTATCACGTATTGTTTTTCTTTTTCCCAGCTTGGTGGAAGATTCTGTGGTGTTATCAATCCTCTTTAGGAATGCATGACAAGTCTTTACTAACTTTTTTGGCCTGTTTTTATCAGATGAAATTATCTTATTATTTAATTTTAAAGTTATTGTGAGACAGCGTTGAACACACAGTTCGATTGATACTACTTCATTATTTACTTTCGTTTTCAATATGCCTTTGTATTATTTTACTTTGCATTGTACATTGGTAGATTCATTTAGCAAATTGACTAATTTCATCATAAAGAACCATTTCGATTAGTGATTTTAAGTTTTCTTCATCTTTGTAATCCCCTCAGGTGTAGAAATTTGTAGAGAATTTTTAACCTTTCCATATCCCACTGCAAAGTAAGCAAGAAATCTCGAACTTTCTTATTAACACACTGCAAAAATTGTGTGGTAGATATCAGTATTTCTTATGGAGGAGCTTTATTGTTCAGATTTCTTCTGCAAACTCTATGCGGTTTTCAGGAGGCCTATTTTGGGTCTTGATTGGTGACGTAGAAGGATTGATTCGTTGCTGGATAAAAAAATTAATACTTTGAATCCAACACCTGAAAGCGTTGTCGTTGAACTGTACCCGTATCTAATTTTTATTTTAACCATGCGCCCGGATGCTCTAAATTAATGGCTGACTTGTCAGCATTCGTGGCGATTTTTACATATTTAGTACCTTCCTTTTTGGGAAAACCCTAATGGACAAGACACCAATCAGTTATGGAAAGGCATCAGCTTGATCATTCTATTGTTTTGGTACTAAATTCCATCATATCAATTATTCAAAATATATTAGTCAATATTTCAAATTGAGTAATTGCTTTGCATTTAATTACTATTTATAATGAATGCTTAACTAAGGCATTTATAAATTAAGTGTTATTTTGTATTCTGATAAAGATGAAACGTAACTAAAATCACTTGTTTAAATGCAGAAGCACGCATGCATATCTAACGGAATAGGAATAGAGGTGTTTCGGTTGAGGAGAGCCAGTTATGATTAGGTATTTACAGTTTGGATAGCTTTGTTCTAAGAGAAATTGTCTCATTTAATCCGCTCATTTACAAATATTTCTTGTGACTACTTGGGGGCATTTGTCACAAATGACTCGAAAATCTTTCGTGATGCGACAATTGCAATTGGTAAATTTGGTCTCCTCAAATGTTACGTGACCTCTTCCGCAGCACATGTTTTGACAGTGGTTTGATTGGGCTCTTTCCGTTACATTTGTCGAGCAGAATCTGTAGCAATAAAAATATTTACCATTAAATAAATACTATATTAGTTGTCCTTCAGTAACATACCTTCCCTTCGTTCCAACCGAACCTAATTGAGCATCGGGTTCACAAAAGTCAGGCGAATGTTCAGTGAATGCTAGTTCACTGTAATGGATTACCCGTGGAGTGTAAGAGCCATACTCATACTCCTTTGCAATCAGGAGACTTCCATAATCAACTGAGACATAACGAGCCATCTAAAATATATACCGTTATGCATCTTACTTATTTTCCTTTCAGTATGGTATACTATAAATGTGCCTACCATATAGCGTTGTAGGATAATATCCTGAAGTTGGGATGAATCAATGCGAAGGAGTTGTCGAAAGCAAATTTTATGGGCGCAGCTGCCACTCACACCTTGACATTTGCATCTGATCTTCTGAGAATCCTCAATTATCTATAACCAAAAACCGCAAATGTTAATTCTACTTAAATAGAATTTAGTAGAATGTAGTTTACTACCTTCATTCCAGCTCTATAGTTGTGCAGGTTGACCAGTCTCTTGGTCTTTTTCTTTGAGTTCCTCTTTTTATTCATCTGCCTAACTGTTTGTCTCGGAACACGACTGTATCGTCCATATGGATGCAGTACGTAGCGCATTTGTCTTCTCTGTGGTCTGGTTTCTGCGGGGAATCCCAGGAAGGCATGCGTGTAAGTTTTCGCGGCCTCAAAGTTGTCTGAACATCCACCCCAATGATACTGCAGGGGAACATTCTGTGACTGTTTGAGGTCCACTGGACCAGGGTCATCGATGTCAGCTGGCTGTAGAGGTATGTCCCAATTATCTAGGCGACCACATTCACAATCCATGATTTTGTTCTCTGCGCACCGTCTGCCGATCTCGAACATTAGAGCCGCGCTGGCCAATGCGTGCATCGCTGCTTTCTCTCGAGTGGCTGTTTGAAATTTAAAAACAATGGTATTTGTAGTTAGTTGTATCTTAAGACTAAAAACTACCGAATATCTCGAATTGTCATTTAGCCGTCTCAATTATTGTAAGACTAAATTGTAAAAATACTGATTAATATGCTTTTGAATTCTGAATTTTGGAGAGTGACCCATCATTTAGTAAACGTTATGCAGCTCGTGTCCCATAGGAAGGTGTAGCAAGTCCTATTTCAGAGTTAAAATATTCGAGGTTTGTTGTATTTGCAATAACAAAAAATCTGCATATACTGCGAAATGCATATTATTGCATTATTTTTTCCCAATTAATAAAAACGAAAATTAGCCAATCCAGATGGAAAGTAGTTAACCTCCCACCCTCCCTATGATTTTTTATTTATTCCAAGCTGTGCGAAATCTTTTAAAAAATAATAAAACCAAAAAGGATACATAAAATGCTCCTTATAAATGTTAAACTGTGTTGCATAATTTAATTTAAATTGGTTCTTTTATCTTCTGTTAAACAAAAATTTCTGCTCAAAATCAGCACATTAATGATCATAACTATGTAATTAAGTTATAATTCTTATTGAGTGAACATTGCAAATTATTTTCATAAAGCCTATCTATTAAGGTTATACATTTTAAAGCGGTATCTGCTGTACTTTTTATTTTTGATAATAACCTAACCACGTTTATTTCTCAATTTAATATGCTTTAAATGGCAACTGGGTTTAGTCATTATCGCACTATCTCAGCGTTAGTATTCTAATATGTGTTATAACCACCATTCAGCCATCTCTCTTGGTATGCTTTTCTAGAGTCCTTGATAATACCGAGTTAGTTTTAATTGGCAGGATGATTCATTAATCTTTACTTGTTTATATAAAACTTAAAGTTATATAAAGCATTATGCGATTGTCCCCCTAACTTGGCCGTTAGAATAAAGAAATCTCCTTGGTTTATGGTATCAATGGACATTGGATAGCCACTGCTCGGTTAGAGATACCCTAAAATCTATCACGATTGGTCTATTTGGGTGTATGCTATCGTCTGCAATCAGAAGAATCTGAACTGCATCTTGAAATGCTCTTGAAAGTCAGCATATATTTGATAGTTAAGCACCAATCGCGGACACTTAATAATCTCATGGTATGAAGTGGTCTCAGCCGCAAATTAAACTTTAGTCGGAATTGGCTTTACGCCCACAATCCAAATTATATTCTTGTCAAGACCTTTATTTTAATGACTTAATTTTATTCAAGGTGAACTATTATCCAAAATAAAACACGGAGTCAGAAGTTGTTATACTGTTTTAACTAATTATAGAGATCAAGTATTCCCCAAATTAAGATGAAAGTAAACATTTACCTAGGGTATCCTTTGTTCTCGAGACTAGGATTTACTTCATAGCCTTACATATTTTAACTAAAGTATCTTTGTAATTTGCCTTACTTCTGGAAATATCAGGAGAAGTTTTCGGTAAGAGCTCCACAGACGAACAATTCCAACGTCTATCCTTGAATATCTCTGGACAGTAGTAGGTGACTGCCTGAGCTGACTTGAGGACAGCGTGCATTGCAAAGCTGCCTTCAGGATGATGACAAAATTCCAACTGCTTTTTACCCAGTCCATAACGATATTTTGCATAGAAGCATTCGTTCGGAGTGAAGCGTTCTTTTTCAAGCACTTTCGAACGTGGATAGCGATGAAGACCTCTAAAAAGGGAAACAAATAAAATGTTTTCAGCTTTAATTCTCTTTACTATTTAAAAGTCATAGTGATACCCCCACACAGGAGTGCTAAGTGACCTTTGAATGATTTGAAACTTTATTTCTTGTTGCCAGAATCACCTAGTCATGAATCGTGAATCAATCTGCCAAAGGCCTCATAAATAGGTAATTTGGATGTCTGCTTACATCTCCATTTTATGATTCTGTCTGGGTCAAATCAAGGAAAACACTTACTAGATGCCATAAGCAACACATTTTTTCTCCAAGTAATCAAATCGGTGCTTTTACCTACATCTGTGAATTTTATATTATTCCCAAAGGCCTTTTATGAGCTGGTGTTTCCTCCATCGTAAACGCAAGGAAGCATATAAATGTTATTGGATCACAGTAGTTATAAGTCTGCAACGGATTTGTGCTCAGTGTTCCTGACGTTGGGCTTTTCAATGTCTATGACTGATCCCTTCTACATCAAATTTGGGAGGCTCTCACATCGCTGGACTCAAATTTATTAATAAGGGTGGCTACTGAAACTTATGCCATTTACTACGTGTTTGAAGAGTGAAGATTAAAACTTCATGTTGCAGGAAATCGTGGGGATATGGAATTATAAATAACAGCAAAATGAAAGTAAAAATGTAATTTATTGTCATTGCTTCAAAAATTTTCACTTTATATGTGGTATTTAATGTGATATTTAATTTTGCCCAAGAAATTTTGGGCATCATTTGTGGCGATACTAAGATTAAATGATTTAGTTTTGTATTCAATAAAGTGAAATTAGGTTATCTGCTGTTTTAACTAATGATTGACAAAGAGTAAGAAGGTTTGATCAAAGGTTAAAAATTCTTGTCTTTTTTGCATCATCTTTCCACGATGGATTTCGTTTCTATACATTTTACCTGATTTCACAGAGGAAAGCCGCTGTTAACTAGGCAAATCCGCTATTCTAATGAAGTCATTTTAATTCTGATCTTACTTTTAACCGTTATTCTTATTAGAATAGTGAGTTTAAATTATTTTTCTATTTCTTTCAACGTCTAAGTATTTTCATTTCGATTCCAAGACAATTATCGATTTTTCAATATTATTAGTGTATTTACAATTGTACAGAATTTCTACTGAATAAACCAAGCAGACATCCATTCAGTTCCCATTTAATTAACAATCTTTCGCTCAAAACATAGACCTGAGATTACGGAGAGTGTGGTTCTTGCCTTGTCGTCATAGGATGATACTTAGGATGCAAAATGGCCTCTTCATTTTGTTAATTTTAAATAGGGATTTTTCTATTCCTTGCCATAAAAAGTATGACCAAGTCATGACGGATGAGTTTTTAGTACGTCAAATATGCAAACCTGAGAACTATGAAATTTACTGTAAATGAGTCCAATCAATATCTTTATTTGAACAAAAGTTCTATTAAAATTGTGAATTGGGGACGAAAGGTGGATTAAAAGTTTTTTTTAAATGGCAGGCGTTTTGATGGTTAGTTAACTTCAGTTGACTTTGGTTGACTTCAGGCTTCACAAAGGGAATGAACATCAAAGGTAGAAAAAAGGTGAGGTGAGTACTGTGAAAGTAGTCGAATACGACATACAGTGGGGTGATGGTAGTTTGAAGTCAGAAATCAACTGCCGGTTTATAGACTTTTTTTACCGTATGAGTATACGTTGCCCAGGGTGCACCACGTGGAGGTAAGTCTATCGCACACCCCGGTGGATCAAAAGTAATAGTTCTGAGAGCAAAAGTGCAGATGTAGGAAGTACTTTCATGAACTTAAAAATCATTTCTTGAGATTTATAATGCTCTATTATAAATTCGTTTTCAAGGTAAATAGATAAAAAAATGCCGTCTTTTTCTAAAGTGAAAGGTTGCTTCCATTCGCATTAAACTTTCCCGATTTCAATTTCGTCTTATTTCAGAAGAGGGTGCACACTAGAATTTACCAAGTTTAAAATATAATTAGGCTACTGATATTTTTTATTAATAATTTGATAATTTTAATGTCAATTTCATGTTATTTGGCTTTGTAAATGTACAAATTGAGTTTCAGATAATGCTTCAAGATCTTCAATAAGTCATGAGTTTTAGGGGTTGATAAAATACCACCTGCTGCGTTTTTATGGAATAAGGAAACGTCTTGGATATGATTTTTAGGTCGGGTTTAAAAAGCATTAAGTTAATATGTAATTGATATTTCCCATAATGTAGCTTCATTTAAGATTATTAAAAAAATTTTTGGTTTAGATCGCAATATAAAGTTTAAGGAAATTCTGCGCTGGTATAGAAAGGTTAGGATGATAGTGATAAGATACTTACAGCCAGGAGATGGACTGAGTAAATTCCACTTGAAGTAGACAGAGGAATAAAGCGATCCAAACAATCCAAATAGAGCATTTCCTTGGCGGTACTTGCATGTTGGTAGAGGCTGATTTTTTGATGCCCACTCGTTTTTTTCGCTCTGCGTTTGCATGCGGCTTGAGACGGGCACTAGTTGACTGGTCGGCACCTAGCCAATCACAGCACAAAGGCATCCCCCCCCCCATTTCTTCTCTCCCTTAGTCCACTCGCACGCATACAATCCCTCCTCCCCTCCCCCTCCTTCCAGAGAGGTACGCATGTGCAAAGATACTACCTAGTTGTGGAGGGGGGGGGGGGGGGTGCGAGTGTTGTGATCGTAAAAATGACGCCTTTGGGGTCAGGACAAGGTGGCAAGGCGGCATTAAACTGATCAGTTAATTAACACGACTGAAAGTGCTGGATCTACCCTGCGTGAATGAACATGCCTAACTGGTTTTCAGAAGTGGTAAACTTTGAAATACATATCGATGTTAACAAATATGTGGTGGCCTACCGATTGAGTAAACTAACTAAATCACACACGTTATTCTGCTGTCACCGTATGAAGATAAGTTCCTTAGTTATGTGACATAGAAATTCTCTAAGAAGACCAGAAATAGGCGATTGAATATGCTTTACTCTACACTTAGTCTTTTTATTAAGTCGAAATCAAGCATTTCGCCATACTTTAAGAAGTTAAACATTGTCACTATTGCCAATAATGATAGTATTACCAAATAACTCTCATATTAATCTTTCAATTTAATTCATGGGACTGCTTCTGAACAATAGAAATGACAAAATGGTCCAACGATGGATGGAGGTGGGGAAGGGGGGGGGGTCGAGAATCTAATCATTTGCTCCCTAAAAAGGCGCATATCTTTCTTCACAATAATTAAATTGTCATGATTCCATTTAGAACTTCTGGGTGAGACTAACACTTTCTTGAACGATAAATCAAATCTATATTTGACCGTTCCACTTCCGTTAATTGTTTATCTTACAACCGTGAGAGGAAAAATGGGAATAACATAGCAACTTAAATAATGTTTACAACACTTAGTAATATTATTTGAAATGAAACAATAATTTAATTAGTCTAATTCTCCCCATTGATTTCTTCATGCGACGAAAATCGAAGTTTATTTATTTATTTATATCAAATGGCAGGCGTTTTGATAGTTATCATTAGCCCTGGAGCTGACTTCGGGGCTTCACAGAGAGGAGAAGGAACATCAAAGTGACAAAAAGTCGAGATGGGAGACAGAATAATGATTCACAGAGGTAAAAGAGACAGACAGATAGACATAAAGGCATAAAAAAGGTAAGATGAGTACTGTGAAAGGGGTCGAATATGAAAAATAGTCGGGCCATAGAAATTTGAAGTCAGAAGTCAACTGCCGATCAATAGACTTTTTTGCCGTATAAGTATACGTTGCCCAAGGTGCACCACGTGGAGGTAAGTCTATTAATCGAAGTAAAACAATGAAATTTTATAATCTAGTAACGGATCATTCTTGAAGAGTTCAATAAAGGTCACGAAAAATATATCCATGATTTTACCGTATTTAATTAACAAGTGGACTTCGATAAGGTAAAATACATTTTTATAGAAATTTGAGTTGGTAAATG
>UZAE01000024.1:0-55559 GCA_900617975.1 Rodentolepis nana | reverse complement strand
ATCATAAAGCCTGCCATTTGAAATAATAATAATAATGTTTAGAGGACCCGATTTCTACTAATTACACACTCGCTGCAAATCAATTAACACAAAGTTGAGTTTGGGTTCATGGGCACTGACCCACTCAAAATCTTATCAGCTCTTTTTAATGTATCAGAGTGTTCTACTTCATTAAATAATTTCGAAATTGCATCGATATCTAAAATATCTGATAAAGGCGTCAAACTCCCCCTTCAATCATCTTTAATCAATAATATGCGTTTATTCATATAGATTTTCTTAGTCTTTTGAGGTGTTTTCAGACCATTTCTCAGAATATTTGAATTCACCTTCACCAAGGTTATCAAATTGCAGTCATGTGATAAACTGAAAGTAAAGAAGTAAGCTGTATTAAATTGAATGAGGTGATGTCTGAAGAAATGCTTACATACAAGCTAAACTATTAAATTAAATTGCATATAATTCTGCATAGCCATAACGAGATCATGGGGCATAAAAATTTGTTGATCGGTAAAAGCTGATGCAATGTTGCAGTAAATGCACTTTCAAGGGAAATTAACACAGGACAGTCGAAATCTGGTCGACTTACTCTTCACACCTAAGCAAGATTTTGAGTTCTTTTGACTGCATTCATCAGTTGGGCAAGAAATGATACCAAATCGTTCGATTTTCTCAAATATCAGGTATTTTGTACCCTGTGCTTTTAAATTTTCAATAACCCTATGAGCGTGCTATTACGTAGCATCCCATTTACAAATTTTAACATTCCTAATTTTCTGGGACAACCTCAAGCTCTCCTACCGATTTATCCTGGTTCCTTAAATTTTTTACTTATACCTAAAGTATTAAACCATGTCAGGGACCTCCACTTATATGTTGTTAAGTTCTAGCTTCCAACACAACTATCTCCATTTCCGTAATTTCCAGATATCCACTTAGGAATCGACTTTTTTACCTCGAGGTATATATATATATATATATATATATATATATATATATATATATATATATATATATATAACAAATGGCAGGCGTTTTGATAGTTATCCTTAGCCCACTAGTTGACTTCGGGCTTCACAGAGGGGAGGAGGAATATAATAGTGAGAAGAATTCAGGAGGGTGAATAAAAGAGTGATCACAGATGTAAAAGAAACAGACATACACAAAGGCTCAGAAAGGATAAGATAAGCACTGTTATAGGGGACGAATATGACATGCAGTTGGGGGGTGATGATTGTTTGAAGTGAGACGTCAACTGCCGGTTAATAGACTTTTTTGCCGTATGACTATACGTTGCCCAGGGTGCACCACGTGGAGGTAGGTCTGTCCCACACCCCATATATATATTTCCTAAGCCTAAACGCAAATAACCGCGAATTCTTAACTATTTAACGCCACTTTATCAATGCATTCATTAGTACCCAGTGAACACTCCATTTGTGTTTACACTGTAAACTTCGTTTTACTGATAAACAATCCTGGATGGTGGCGGACTCACCCATTCCTAGACATTCTAGTAGATGGATTCAGACCGACTTTCGCGCAGCGCTTTGGAAATGCCTTATGTCAAGTTTCCATCCTTGCCACTCAATTATTTCAGGCCCAAACAACCCCCCCCCCTCCATTTTTACCCACATCCAGGTTTCACTACTTCCATATCAACGCTAGATTATGATACTTTTAACAATTTTGGAAATTATTTATTGAATAAACTTCTGGATATAGAATTTCAATTACAATACTTTAACGTATATTCATTAGCAGAAAAAAGACATATAGAGCCGCTGCCAAAAATATGGTCACGGATCATAGATCACAAATTCACAGAAATAAAGAGAGACCATTTGTGATCTAAGGGCAATTGCGTGGTGACTATTAATATCATTAGAAAGTGATCAATTTGCAATTTTTAAAGTTATAGATAACTTGACATTTGTTATTCTATCTAAAGGTGCATTTAGTTCAAACTGGATTCTGTTAAGTAGTTGAACTATCTCATAAAACACAATACCGGCGAAATAATGGCAATATACCCTATAGAAAATATGGAAAACAATTTCTCTAATTCAGAGAAGTCCATTTACTTACCATGCCATTGGGGCAAAAGGTTGTAGATCTTACAAAAATATAACCTATCACATGTTCATTAATTACCAGCTTGCAAGTCGGTGAAGAGTCAATTGACTCATCTTTCAGTTGATTTCTAACCTAGGTAGACTTCTTTACAATCCAAACACCTGAAGCCAAAACGGTCGTTTGAATCAGCCATTTATGGACCCTACTTTCAAAATTTTAATGTGGAGTTCAATGATGTGATAAATCATACCAGTCGTGTGAAGCATTAAGATAACCGACAAAATATGCAATAGGCAGAAAAATTGTGCCAATTCATCCAATCACGACTCAATGAGCTTTACCTCAAAGTCTATACCCAAAGTTGGGCTTTAATTCTTTGCACACCTAATCACTTAATATAGCGAGTGCAGTAGGCAGACTTTTATGCCACATCATTACTTCTACAACTGGTCATGGAACAAACATGCTAGAAGGCCGACTAAATGCATCTTCATGTACGACCATTTTCATACACATTCTGATATTGGTCGCCTGAAAGCTCGTATTTAACATTAAAGGTGCCAGTACGAACAACTGGACCATCAAATGTCAGGAAACGAAGTCCTGAAACTGTGCCATAACTTCACATTCAAAGTGCCAAGTCAACCACCTACCCATGCAAGACCATTTTTTGATCTGATGTTTTCTTCACTACAGTTACTATCCCATAGCCAATAAATCAGCTACGGACCTACCTATGGGCTAATGATAGGCCGTTACTACACTAGTCGTCCAATTACACAACTTGAATGGCAAACTTCGACTAGTTATTGCATTATACCCACAAATGACGGCAAAAAATGCAAGGTTATACTAATAGAATGATGACAAAATACTTGATATAGAAGGATGCTGAAATAACAACAGTACTGTTATCAGCACCAAAACTATAACAATGGCACGTAGCGATACATAATAAGAACAAATAGGGGAGGGGCGGGTAGGAGGAGAGAATGGGAGAAGGGGAAAAGGGAGGGGTGGGGGGTGAGTTTAGGAAAGCCAAAGACCTGAGAGTCAACCTCAAACTTCCTTTCACTCACAAGTTCATCTATCGTTTTATATAAGATTATCATCAATATCAATAGAGAAGGAAGTAAAATGTCTAGCATTAAGCTGGTTAAATAGATAATGGGTAGATAGGTGGGAAAAAGAACAAAAGCCTTCTTTCAAACGGAGTAGCCTGAGATTGTTATTTTGGTGGTGGTAGTTGAGACAGCAATGATTTCAAAAAACATGGCACAAAGACAGACAGCAACACTATTTCACAAGAGAGGAAACATTTGGGAGGCGATGAGTGCAAAAATAAAATGCAAGGAAGAGGAGACCAAGTATAATCATGCCCGTTGGGGGCTCTTGTGATAGACAAAACATGACACGGGGAGAGGGAGCCCCTGAGACGCAAAAATCAAGTAGAAAACCGTAGATAGGAGCAGGGGACTCAGAACGCGATGAAAAAATATCCGCATAGGTACATAATGACACAGCAGAGAACGGCGCGAAGCGATGAAGGGCGAGACGAGTGATGAAGCATTTACAAGATTGGAGCGAAAGACTTTGGGAGTAGAGCCCATTCAGAAGTACTGTTTGTATTACTCTTGTGCGCTCTCAAAGAGTAGTAAAAGGGGAAAGGAGGAAGGAGCGAAGTTACAAACTAGGGGGGTAACGAGTGATCCTGAGAGGATGTGAGATCTCCAGTGTGGTGATCATAAAAGGGCTTCAACTAAAGTGATAAGGAACACAAACTAGAAGTAATTCCAATTCAATACACACCAGGAGAGATTAAATGCGAATACTTACGTTCTAATACATCATTAACAAGATCATCCGTCAGTTGGATATCTTCATTAACCCTATCTGCGTTGCTTTCAGCAATGCTCTTATCCCGGATATCGCCATTGGGAGTAGCCATTTCGTCCAAGGGGATATATTTCTTGGATGGTGACTGCTGATAGGGAATCTGCTGTTTTCGGAATTCTTCGAGTGATTGCGGCTGTGGCTCCTGTTGCTGGGTCATTACTAGTTGCTGATCGGAGTTGGTATACGGCATTAGATTTTCCAGTGGAGATCCAATTTCGTTATTTGAGGGTATATTCGGGGAACACTGAATTGTCTGTTGATATTGTGGCGGTGGTGGGGGTTGCGCGTAATAATATCCATTTCCTTCACCACCTCCTCTTCCACCAACTACCATTCCAGAGTTATTTAAGAGTTCAGAAGGACGTGATCGTCTCTGACCAGAAGTTGGCAAAATCTGCGAACGACCAACACCAGAAGACAAAGGAACTTCCATGCCTTGAGCTAGACAACGACTTGTAACTTTCTCCCTAAGGTTAGCCTTCACTTGACTAGAAGATAAGAAAACACGTTGAACAAAGTATTAATTTACATAATAGAAGAGGGTATTTTCACTCCAAGACTTACGAATTCGCAGGCAATGATTGATTCTGTTGGAGGGCCATTGAGAGAGGTGAAAGAGGAGTTGATGAATGCGAAGACTGAGACTGTGACATCATTTGGTGTTGATTTTGGCTCTGGTGTTGATAGGCAGCACATTGATGTCGATCATAGTAGCCCGCAGAGTAGTTGGCGGTAGACTGGTTCATGGGCTGTGGACGCGACGGTGGAATCTGCATTTGTGCATGAATCCTCTGAGGCGACTGTTGACACGCCATCTGCTGTTGGGGTTGCTGCAAATGACGAGTGGCTTGGGGCTGTTGATAATAAGCAGATTGTTGTTGTGGCTGCTGGTTACGGTACGGTTGGGGAATTTTTGGCTGAATTGGGGGCAAGTGAGTGGCGCTTGTGGCGGTGCAATAACCTGAACTGCTGCAGTACATCGGTTGGGAAGGCGGTGGACAGTAATGATGACTCTGCTGCGGTGATGGTGGGAGATTAGGTCCAGAGAGGGGATGATTAAGAACCATTGAACGATCCTGGTAATCGTAGTTAACTGGGGCCAGATGTCCTCCTGAATAATCATAATTTTGTGGCATGGGGGCCATCTGGAGACAAACAAATTGATTAACCACAGTGCACGTTGAGACCAAATTAAGCAATAAATATCTCGCTGACCATTTGTTGCTCTGGGAGATACATATTCTGATGATATCCGGTCGGCGCAACCCTAACATTCGGTGCGACTTCCTTTAACTGACGAGAGAAGTCTTCCAGTGGTGGCCTTTGATTAGACATCATCTGGGGGGCGTCATATTCACTGTAGACCATGGCATTGTTATTACCCAGCGATCCATAGTTGGAGTTCGGTTGAGATTGATGATGCTGTGGGGGCGGAGGATTCAGGGAGCAGGGCTGTTGTTGGCACGGGGTTCCCTCGAGCAGTGAATGGCCATCCTGCCCGTAAGTTGTGACCTGACTCACGTTCTGTTGGAATATGAGTCGCTTTAAAAATAGTGGTGAAGCAAGTTAGAAGCGGGGTATGGTTGCTGATGAACTTAAAAGAAGCACCATGCTGCACCCAAATGATGAGAGAGGAGGGGAAGGAAGGGGTGGATAAAAAAAGGAGATTTCATCAATTACCTGACGCTCATAGTAATGCTGTGAGCTGGGACGTTGGCGACGCTGATTTTCGGCCTCCTCTGCAATCTGGGCAGCTGCAGCCGCAGCGGCTCTTCGATTCTTCTCTAGAGTTGCAGCTAAAATAGCATTTAATTTAATGAACAAAAAAGCAGTAAAGTCTAATCTCGTGCAATCTCGCGCAATGTGTTTGAGACAATTTGTCGCTAGTGCCAAGACTGCGGCAATAAGCGTACCCTAGCTTTTACAATAATGCCAACAATCATGTCGCATAGTGTTTCAAACCCGAACAATATGAACTCTCAAGTTTAATTTTTCAATAATTTTAAACTAATGCAACATTCCCCCCCCCCATTATTACGCAAAATATACCCCCAATAAGGCAATTTGGGCAAAAAATAGACGAAACAGAGAGAGAGGCTCAAACGAGGAAATATGGTAAAAGACTCACTTTCATTTACAAAGACATGAGCCGAACCAAAGTGCTCAAAAAGAAGCCTGGGTCGAGCATTTGTAGGAACCATCAAGGCAGGAAATGATGATCATAAAAAATGCATAGAGGTGTAGATATAGATCCGCTCAACAAGTCAAATACAAATTAAATGGAATTGAATGAGCCCTGTTATTCATGAGCTTTCTCTAACTGATACACACGCGCGGTTGTATGATCAGCAAACAACGAATGAACTTTCACCTTCAAAATGGTGTGAGTAGCACACGAGAGAAAAAATGACAGGGCTTGTGAAAGGCAGCCTTGACCTCCAGTACAAAAATAATTTTGTCAAACTGTGAGCAGTCAGCCGTGCCATGACTGGTAGTGATGATAGCACCAAGGAATCTAGCCTTCACTTATACATAGTGAAAAAGTTTACCATATTAAGCTCTAATTGATGAGCCCCGAAATCATTCATATTCTAAGAACCACTTGAATACAATGAAGGAGAGTCACTTACGAGACATACTCCTATTTAGATCAATAGCATTGACAGCAGAAGGTGGAGCTGAAGAGCTAGAACTTTGAGGTCCATTGAACATTTCGGGAACAGAAGTTTGAGATGGATGAAGCTTAGAAGAAGAAGGGGTTTCCGCTAACCCCATATGGCGCTGTTGCGCCGGTACAGAGAGCGGTTTCCTGGAATTTGGTGGATACGAATCGTATCTAGCACGTCTCTCGTTATCACCGGCTATCAAAGCGTCAGAGGAGAGTTCAAAGAAAGAGGGAGGAGGAGGTGGAGGAGCAACTTGAGCAGCTTGAGCCGCAGCGTCCACTTCAGCCGTCAAGGAGTCCCAGGGATCAGCTCCTTGAAGCAATCGACAAAGAGAAGAGTTCGCGAGAGTCATATCCTCCTCCTCAGTTGACCGACGCGCCTCTGGCTTTCGTGGTAGAGAAGCTAAGCTCATTCCATCTGAAAATTCAATTCGGGACTGCTTTGGCGGTGATGGCCCATCTCCCTTTGGGGTTGAATGGCTGATTTTCTCGTCTAAAAATGGTAATTAATTGACAATAAATGCAAGCTTATTAAAAAATTAAGTAGGATAAAATGAGAGCAAATCTTTAACAAACAGAACTGAAACTTCAAGAGCTTTGCAAAACAGATGATTGAATTCAGCTTATATTCAAACACATTTAAGAAAAATAAACACTTAAATTGTTTTCTCAGAGGAAAAATTGCCCAAAATTATTTACGGACAATTAATTTTATTCTTGCTGTTAAGGATCAAAATGTCCAATCCCAAAGCCGAGAACACATCATACAAGAACTGTATGTGGCTTTTCTTTGATCAGAGCCAAGCGTTTCAGCAGTCGTATTGATTCAACGAGCTTTCATTTTCTGCAAAACTAATTGGCATTCCAAATATTATTAAATGATATTACTAATATTAAACAAGTAGGAGAAAATAATTTAACACGACTTACAGCTGCTGCCCTGTACGCCATCGGAGCCACGGCATTTGCTATCAGAGGGCACAATAACCGTGAGAGGGGTATCAAGAGGTTTGGGGACTCCAGCAGAGGCGGCCAATCGGTTGGCTCTGGCGGCACAAGCCGTAGGCAATCCAGGACTTGTTAAAGCTGATTCGGGAGGCCCAGTAGGAGGAGTTTGAATAGGTAAACTAGCTGGAGCAGCTGTACTGGAAGTACTAAAGGAAGACGATGGTGGATAACCGTGTCTCAGCAGATGAGCCAAAGATGAACAGGGATTCGATGGATTTGGACTCTAAAAAGGAAGGAGAATGTAAAGCTAACTTTATGATCTTATTAAACTGAGATATTTAGTCATGTGAACGTTATCTAACCAATATCGATTGAGCTGATGTATTTCCTGACGTATTTTTGGCTTCGTTAGATGAGCTATTTCCTTCTCCATTGTTCCATTCTTCACTCTCGAACGCAAAATTACTATCGCCACTTTTTGTTGGAGGACATGAGGCAGACGAGGGTCCGCTATTAGACATGAGTTGACGAGATTCGGGTCCACTTTTACTCGAAACAGCAGTCGCCTCGGAGACATTTCTTTGTCTAATTGAAGTAGCAGAGCTCGAGCCTCTTCGAAGGCGACTTTTTGAAGGATCGTAATTACCCATCAAAAGGGCTTCCAACACTCCAGCGGAGGAATGGGCATCCTGAGCTCCAGGGGATGTTGAAGGTTGAGATTGCTGCTGAATCTGTGATCAACAGCATAAACATAAGCTTAGGAGTAAATCAATAAGTCAAACAAATGATATAAGTATGACTTGCTTTTGGCTGACAAGATGTCGAGTTATGTTTCTGTCGATTGTTGGACATCCAATGACCACTTCCAGGCGAAGAATAATTAGCCGACGTTTGGCCAGAATGCGTCGAAGGTATAGCAGAAGGTCTTGATCTCGACTAAACAGAAAAGGTGTAAAACAGAAACCTCTCTTAGTCAAACATATCAGGCAATGAAAAAACAGAACAAGCGCCTAACTCAGATGATTCGAAAATATCAAATCAGCAAAGGGTATTACGAGTTAAAAGTGCAAGGATCTGGGTTATTCAACCAGTAACCAATAAGCGAGTAAGATTAGCAATAGGTATAAAGTAGGATAAGAGGAGTAAGATAAAACTGAAAACAAGTTTATCTTCACATCTCCTCCGAGAACGAAACACGTTAAAACCAGAACCGAAACGAGCGCCTGCCACAAATCAAGTAGCTCAATGATTCCCCGCAACCATGTTCGCTCTCTTTCTTTCTCGGTTTGAACACGTTTTCCGAGTTTCGAGAAAGCAGCAGTGTGAAAACAAAGGTGTAAGTTGTTTGAAGAAAACTGCAATGGTGTTGACGTCACTTAATGGAATTGGCTAGTCGGACGTGGTAGGGCAAACATATCTAGCCTGTGAGCTCGAACTTTTGAGCACGACCTACGCATACAACGGAGGTTGAAAGAAATACATGATGGTACGACGGTTACCAATGAGTTACAGAAGCGTAGGTTAGTTCCGATCAGCAAACGGAACGATAAGATTCGAGATTCCCATTGGAAAGGTCTAGTATGTCAACATGACACACATTGCAAGTGATGCTAACACTTCCCTTAAGGCTACGATGAATGTTTTGAAGGAAATGGAATGAGATCGTGCAGTTAAAAAACATTGCATGCCTAGGGAATTCATAAAACTGCAACTTGGTTTCTAGGCAAAGTCTGCAATTCTTAACTAAATGCAAGCTAATTTTACCAAGAGAAGCGATCAGTAGAGAGTATAAATAAACTGCATTAAATCATGTGGATTCAACTCACAATAGCCCTACCGTTATAAACAGTGATAGCAAAACATTAACGAACCAGACTAAGATAGTTCTAATAAAATAACTCGCTAATTGTTAATGGACCAGATTATATTGCCCTATTTTATAATAAGGCATTAGACAAAAGAGTAGAAAGAATATAACCATATATGAAAGAAAATAAATAATCAATAAGTAGATCGAATTCAATGTTCATTATCATCTAACAGCTGACAGTCCAAACCTTTCGATCCAAGATCCAAATGCCCAACACAATTAAACAAATCGCGGGGTTAATTAAAGTTAAAGCTCCATCTTCACGTGATGCAAGTAACTGAGTCAGGTGCTTCCTGACTGACCACACAATAGAAAAGCCCTTTTAACCAAGTAGCCATAAGCGACGAAATGGAACCCCTAGCCAATTACGCCTATGCTATTTTTGTCTGCCGAAGACTCAACGAAGTTGATGTTGCTCAAAACAAACCATCAAGACATGGGATTGAAGGCATATCTACTGCCTATGACCAGTTCTCGATTTCAACTACCTTGTGGCAAATATTTATAAAATTGTTGTTTTTTTGTAAGTAAAAGACGCACGGTCCACTTTCATCCAGTTAAATACTTATGTTCTAATAACCTCAGACTTGCACAGGTCGTTAGAAAAAAAAGGAATTATAAATAGCAAAGTTCATGAAGTTTGTAGACCTGCATCTCAGCAACACACTATGATATGGTAAACGGCGATCTATAATACACCATTTAAAATACATCGTGAATTCACCACAACATTCCAAAGAGGATCTTAACCCCCCCCCCCCTAAGAAGGCTCAGGTTGGTGATATTGGAGGATAGATCCTCACGTGTTTCAAAAAATCTTATGTCATCGCTAATTCCCGGGGCCTGGATCTCTCGACCTCACGGTGACTATTGTAGTTTTGCAAGTTGCTGCAACCTCAAGACTGCTAACAAGCTTAGAGTGGTGGCGCCTAAAGAGCTTAAAACTGCCGTGACATCAAGTTCCGTTCCCTCCCCCCACCCCCCTCGGTAGAATACCATCGTGTGTCCTCAAGTGGAGCAGGGATCTAAGTGGTCATTGTGTGAGCGTTGCTAGGGTTCAATCCCCTCTATGACACTATATAATGCCCATTTAGTAAATACACATATACAAACTTGACACCTATCGGCTAAGATTCTATCAACCGGCAGTTGACTTCTGACTTCAAACTACCATGACCCGACTGCTTGTCATATTCGACCCCTTCCACAGTACTCATCTTACCTTTTTCTCTACTTTTGTGTCTGTCTGCCTCTTTTACATCTGTGAATCGCTCTTCTGTTCCCCACCCCTCGACTTTCTTCTACTTTGATGAACCTTCCCCTCTGTGAAGCCCAAAGTCAGCTAAATGGCTAATGATGGCTATCAAAACGCCTGCCATTTGAAATAAATAAATCTCTTGCGGACTTTCCCTCGTGACCTCGTTCCTTATAAGCCAACACAGCGATTTGCCAAAAATGAGCTTTAAATTAAGAGAGCATAGGCAGAAAACCAGGCACTTCCTGTTCTGAAGCCAAAAGACTACAAATAAAAGAACATTGGGAATTCATTTCCGAGAAGGGAAGAGTAGAAGAGAATCAGTGCAAAAATTCAGAGCACTTTTACTTACCAATCTGGCGAATTCCAGTTTCAGGATGGCATGGAAATTCGTGGAAGGTAAATGAAACTTAATGGCTAATGCCTCAACAGTACTGCATGAAGCAAAGGCAATAATGGAGGAGTGTCAGCTCAATTTCACAGCAACTCGAATGCTTCGAATGTTGGCAATCTCCCCCCGCCCCTTTGCACATGTTTGATTAAAATAACGAACACAGATTTAAGCTCTCGCGATAGAAACTTCAGCAACATACTTTGTGCATTTACCGCCAAATTTACTTTGAAGCGAAAGGGACAATGGATAAGAGAATCAGGTTAATCTGACTTGGTTCAATCTATCCCATTAATTAGGCAGAGGTAACCAGTGGCATTGGCCCTTCCGCTCACTGGATGCACTCGGAAGAGCATCGAAGCCATGACCTCTAACTCCGCAAAAGAGAGCGTTAACCAGCGCACATCAAAAAACTCAATGAAAATGCCTTCCCAATAACTGTAGAACCTGGCTAAGGTGAAGCGAGAGAAACTTAACTTAGACAAACGAACTTGGAGAACTTGACTGACATATTCCTTTTCCCTTAACTAATCATAAGATAAATAATTTTTTTCCTTTTATTAAAAAGCTAACTAGAATAGTTCAGCTACCGGACAACGAAGTGGCGTTAATCCATCATTGCTGTAGCGGAAAAATAAATCTGGAAAACAACCGAGACAATAACTTGAAGTGTGTGAAATTAGGAACATATTGAGATAATTCCCTGGATAGTAAATTATAAGCCATGCATCAGACATGACCCCCATAATTAATAGTTCACGAAGAAGAGAGAAATTAAACGCAAAGTAATTGGAATAAAATATGAATAAATGCTGGTGGCAAATTGCAATAATCAAGAAGGGGTATATCAAACTCACGCCAAAGAAGGTCTGAAAGTCCATATTGGAGGAGGATGAGGGGGAGGAGAATAGAGCTGGAGGAGGTGGAGGTGGAAGAGGGAGGGAATCGGGTTCCGAAGGAGGAACAGACAACTCCTGCACCAAGGACGGGCGTTTTGGCGGTTGGGGATGAGCAGTGAAGGAGCTAGAAGATGCGGCTAGGGCAGATGCTGGACGTGTTGCTGCTGTCGGAGTACCATCCGACTCCCTCAAAAGTTGACCTGCGGTTGTTGCCTTTAGAGACCCAATAGACGATGCAGTCTCCATGCAAGAGCCTAAAATCAAAGTTATATTAACTCACTGACCAGAAAAGCGTTCACTTAATACCAAAAAGAATGAAAAGACAGCAATACCTATTATCACAATTCGATGAAGCACTTGAGATGCGTTTTATGGGACCATTAAAAGTGTTATGACCAATATGCGAAAAGTGGCATGAACAAGATATCAGACGAAATAGAACAATACATCTAAAATGTACCAGTCTGTGGAATTGGGAGCTTTCGCCATTGCATTGGCGAAGTGTGCACATTTTTTTGTATTTGAGGAATGTTTAAACAGGAGTAGGTAACCTAAGTGCTCATAGCTTTAAGTAATAAACAAAATTTTACCGAAAATATAATAATAGACAAACCGAGAATTCCTCCTCCATAAAGTTAATCTTGTACTTGCCATGTGCATAACAAGAGAAGAGCCGATAATGACCTTTGAGAAGAGATATTTAGTATCAACTGACCACTGACACCAAAATTTAAAATGAAAATTCAACATTTCGTTCCACTTAACATCAGCTCCGATCACTACAACTATTGGAATAGTGAACTGCTGAGTGCTTGAATGCAGAAATTCTAGTTAAGATTAGAGCAAAGTCATTCATTTCAGGAAATAAGAATAATAATAATAAAGACGGCAATCGGACGGATTATAAATAGAAAGGACAATTAATACAACCACTGAATAGAATACATCCCACTTGTGACTGCAGATGGTAACTATAAGTTCATTAAAAGTACAGTTTTAAAAAAATTATATCAAGTAGAGATATTGAATTACGAAGCCAACCTCGTAAAAAACACGAATTCTTCAATTTCCGTAATTATGCAAAAATAAATATTTTGTTGGGCAATCGGAAAAGCGATTTGAATCAAAACTCTCATAGTTAGCGGCAGTGATTCGAGGGTTGATTATAGGAGGAAGAGAATGTTTAAAAGAGTTAGACTATTCATACGAGACATGGGTGTTAATACGCGGTAAAATTCGAGATGCATGGGTCCTTTCATGACAATACGTTCGCTATAATGGACTGCATTTTTTAAAAAAACACGATCCATATAATTAAAAGCCTATGAAATAGCAACACTTAATTTAACCCCTGTCAAAGAACCGCAAAGTTGAATTATGGAAATAGGAAATGCGAACAGAAAGTGATCAACAACTCACTTCCACAAAGAGAAGTCTCTGATGATGCAGACGACATTCTTCCAGGACAAGTTGATGAAGTTGTCAGAGCAATACTCGATGTCTGTGGAGGTGGTAGGTTCTGACTTCCGCCGTTGCTCGGATTAGAATTCGAATTTTCTGTAGATGAAGGTGTCTGTTGCTGCTGTTGGCTTTGGTTTTTATTGATATTTTGGCGATGATTGTGCGACGAGGAGGAAGAGTTGGAAAAGAATCTTGAGAGGATCTCAGGTCCCAAATGCCGCACAACAATGGCTCGAACCCTCTGTGCGACCATGTCAGGCTCTGCTGATATAGCCTCTTTGATTTCCCGTATAGCTTCGGGCAATAGAAGACTAAGGAATATGGATATTCTAAAAGGGGAAAAGAGATAGATAGTCCCAGGTGTATTTTGTGGGTCATTACGATCACCACGAAATTACTTATCATCTTGAGAGGAGAATTTGTTCAGTTCGGGTGGAAGATTAGATAAGGGAGAGTGGGTCATTACGGCGCTTTTCAATCTATGTCTATCAAAGGATCCGTCTTTTTGGCTAGACACACCAGAAGAGATACCTCGAGTTACTGTTGAGGTAACTTCTAAAATACGAAAATAGTTCTTATTAGTAAAAATCAATTTATGGCAGGAATTTAAGCGTGGTTGAAAAATAAATTAAGAAGATAGGGCGCGCTAAGCAAATTCCTAACAAAACTAACAAGCGAGTTTCATCAGAGTTACATAAAGGAAGAGAATAAACAACGAAAGATAGTGATTAATAATTCAAGGATATTTAGCAAATAATAAACAACAGCCATCAAATTCCTTCTGTTAAAAATACCCAGGATTAATAGTAGAGAAATCACACATTGATTTCTGGTCTTGAAGGCTAAGATTACATTAACAGCAATAGCTTTTAAGTTAAGGTTTCAACCAAGTAACCTTTGCCACCCTAACTCTTCTCTCAAATTGTACTCGAAACACTCCCCACCTCAACAAACTCTTATTTAACTTCTAGAATGTTCCTTTAGCTCCACTACCTTCCCATGTTCGTAAATCCCCTTATCATAAACAATTATAAAACTAATATATTAAAAGCCATTTGATAAAAAAACAATAAGTAGATTACCGTTGTTAATGCCAAAATTTGTGCGTTTGTTAAAATAATTAATAAGAACGGTTGTTGGCTTGCACAACTCTGGAAAAAAACCGACCTTTAAAGTAATTCCGAGTTTTCGTTGAGCAACACTATTTGGCGAATCGGGAAATTTACTTCGATTTCTTAACACACGGTGGATTGTGCACTCTTTAACACAACTTTAGAGAACTTAAAAGAAGAAATAACGATTTATATGGCCCTTTCGACTGCAAATTCTGTTGAAGGAGCCAATTATGACATAAATTTACTTCCAGCAGTTAGAGATAGTGCAAAGTGACAAACCTCCCACTCCATGGAATCCACCATGTCTAAAATAGTTCCAGCACAATCTGCTTGAAAGCAAACCTTGCCTAAACCACAGTGAGTTCCTATTTCCCGTCGGTCTGCCCACCAGAAAAGTGAGAATTACTGCCCAGAAAGACATAGGGAAGGTTGTTGCACTTCCTCCTCCTTCAGAGCTGCCAAACAGTCCACCAATATCAAGACTCCCAATGTTCATGGTTAGCTTAACACATTCGAGCTAAATCTATCCTGGCGATCGGCACAAGCCCAAGGATTTCATAGTTATGACTGCCAGTAAATCAAATAAAGGCTTGTATTAAGCACAGGATTTTTTGGGATATCTATAAGGCTAAATTTCCTATGAACTTCAATGACTGATTTAAAGGTGCGCAATAGAAACGCAGCACGTAGGTGAAGACTTGGAGTATAGTAACTGAACTAAATAATGACGTAGTAAACAGGTCCTTAAAAAAGAAAAATATCGTTTATTCCATACGATCAACAAGAGGAGCAGTAAATCCCGGTACTAACATCCAAGTTGGAGATTTGTAACTGCTAAGCCGTTTGTGTATTAGAGCCATACACTACTCAGGTTTGAAGAGGAAAACTTCTAGATCAAACGACAGCTGTCTTATTCACAAAATAACTGCACCTTTCTATGGGGCGGAGGAATGTGATAAATGATTGGCTGCCTGATTAGCCAATAATTGCGCCGATGGTTACTTCAAGGTGGTCCCGCATATCTGTATTGGAGAGTGGGAATTCAATAATTCGTAGACCTTTGTACGGGAGGAGTTTGTGAATTTTTTTAAATTGCTCAGGAAATATTCAATTAGGCTTCTTAACCGACGTAAAGAAGTAAAGTCCTCAATATTACAGTTTTTGAAGGATAAAGAAAACCTAATTATGAAGAAACGTTTAAAAAGCAAGAAATTTCAATCTTCTTCATTTTCAGGATAATTAGGATATTCATGTTGGTTAATTTACTTTTAAAACGATTAAGATGTTTGAAATGGCTTTCATGAATGAAGATTTTAATTTAGCTACAATCTCAGGTATTCTATAAATCAGATCCGCACTTTATTTGTGAAAGTGAGAAATTGTGCAATTTCAAATGAACAAAACAAAAAGAAAACAAACAAATGAACGTACTCTTCTATTTTTAATAGTGCGGAGAAGTAAAGCTACACCACTACCAGATAAACTCATTATTCATTATTAATTCAAATTAAAACAGGAAACCGCAAATTTACAAGTGAACTAAGTCAGAACTGAAAATTACAGATAGTTGAATCAGGCAGATAAGGGCAAGAATGCTTGCAATCCTTTTTAGTATATATTCCACATTCCAAAATTCAACTTGACGTTTAATAATAGCACAAAATCTCAGGGAAATTTAATCCAAATTCATTATTCAATGATCCTTCCTCGCGGTGGGAATGATAGAGTTATTAAGCTGCGCTTTGTATTTCGTTAGAATATATATTTCAACGCCATTTGTGCTAAATCCACTAGAAGTACAGACACACAACATTCAGTGTGATTAGTGGGGCAGACAGGCACACGTAAAGATCACGAGAATCATGTGATGCAAAAAGACAGGCATTGAGAGCAAAAGCGTATTGAATTTGCGAACATAGAGCCGTCACTAGCACGACTATGCGTCTGTGTATTCAGTCCATTGTCAGTAGATGAAAGTAAGTAAAGAGAGGAGGCCAATGATTGCACAGTTAGTCAGAAGATACACAGAATAGTTGGAGTAAGTGAAAATGACTGTGATAGGCAACACCCTGGCGATGGAGTATTTTGAAGAAGTTGCTTAGAGCCCACCGAAATACAAAGAAGAGTGGCAAGTAAAGTTTAAGAGCCAAGTAATATGAACAAATCAATGCAAAGTAGTTGTAGAAAAATTAAACACAAAGGAGGCCATAGAATAAGTATCAAAATTTCGCAGCTGAGAAGCTGGGATGCTTTCCTGATCCGGAGCTAAACCGAACCCGTCGATGATTTTAATTCCAATTAACTTCCATAAAACATTCAGGAAGTATATTTTTTCACACTTTGATCTTTCAATGGGAGATTTAAAGAAAAGAAGGGAAACTAAAACCAGGCCAACTTTCTGCATTCAGTGACCCAAGGTTTCGAAATCACTCCCAATCCCAACTGAAAAGGGACATCTAACAAATAGGCTAAATAAAGTGATTTGAAGTATGAACGAGGAGTAAAACGAAGTACTTGGCGTTAAAGTGTATACGTTTTTACTATGCTTCATAATGTGGGCTTTACTGTGCACTACAGTTATCGCGGATCATTTTATGAAGCGGACGCAGAAACGACTTCGTCCTTGTGGGGGACCCAGGAAGAAGGTCACGGTTATTTACACGATACATATTTTTAGAAATGGGGGAGGAACGTTTGGGAAGATCCCATTTATTGCTACACACGTGACACAACTTTGTACGTTGACGAAAACAGATTCCTGACCTCTCACAAACACACACACACACACACACACACATATGGCCCGTAAGAAACGTGAAGGCAAAACAGCAGAAACTTTGAGGGAATTCAAAGTCTTGGAAGTTTACTGACAAACACAGAAACTGGCATTGAGTCCAATCCATCCGAAGTTTCAACGCGCCCCCCCCCCCCCCCCCCTTCCATACAACAATCAAGCCATTTCGTGGGAAAAAGAGCGATGCAAACTGAGACAGGAGCAGCGGTAGTGTGGTGTTAGTGTAATTAATCTTTCCTAGGCTAAAAGTACACACCCTCTCCTCCCAAGGTAAATACCTTACCAAAACAGTTTTGTGTAAACAAATTTATATATAAATGGCAGGGAGTGAGAGAGAGATGGGAAGTATTTTAAGGCCCGGAAATATTTACTAGCATAGGACAGAACCTCGAATTCTTTAATGTCTTCATATCACTGAAAAAGTATGAACTGAAGATGAGACAAGGTTAGCAAATTCCAGATGAAAGTTTTGGTACCTAAATGGTAGAAAGTTACTGCTTGATCAAAAGTTTAAATTTACTATTCTCGGATTCTTTTACACAAAACAAACGTGAAAAATGTAGACTATACGTTTAACTGAGATTGACAATAATTCTCAAGTGGAAACTCCCCATATGAAGCCGACGTATGAAGATTCGAAACGTGGTGTTTCGTGTGATGAATAGTAGATGCAACGACCGCCACCTTTTTGCTGTTGCATCTATGCAAGGAGCTCGAGTGTCTTAGCAATTAAATAGGCAACAATTCCTCACCACTTACCCAAGTTAGATAATATAATTATGCCTTGTGTGAAAGTTTTTCTAGGGTTGAGGAAGAATGATTAAGCTTACGGGATATTCCTGAGCTATTTCGCGGCCGTTGTTGAGCGAACTGCGACTGGGGAGTAGGTTGGGAGGCGGTTGATTGGTTGGCATTTTCAAGGGGAAGAGTCTGATCAATCCAGTCAATGTCAACGGGGGCCAAATGAGCGCTGGAATAGGAAGGCGTCCGGGCGGGAGTGGTGGTCCGTTGGTTTTGCTCCGATTCCTCAAAAAACCGATAGTGACAGTCTTGGCCGAATTCCGAGAACTAGAAAAGCAAGGTGGTCATTAGACCCGCTATACGTATACCACTGTGCTCATGGATTTTATTAGTTATGTTAGATGTCATTGAAGGGGTTCTCGAATAGAAAACAACGGCTGAAACATTACCTAGATCCTATGGCATAAAAGTAAGTAGTTAGTCTATTTCTTCCAGGTCTTAAGAAAGGCAAAAATCGCTCAGATTCTACTCAGGCATGATTTAGCTAGCCAAACCATAGGACGTATATAACCCACTTGTCAGTTTTGACAGGCATTCACAAGGCAGTAGTAGTAGCTACGGCGGATGATAGCTAATTTAGGAGCCCTCGATCTTACACGAGAAACCACTAAGCTGAACCTTTCTTGAACAAGTAAAACGTTAAGAGCTATATTGATAAAACTGCCTTGTTTGTAACAATGAAGTTACTTCAGCTCCTCCTCTTGAAGCTTCATTAATAACTTAATAAAACCTTAATCAACCATTAACATTAGGCTTCTTGTGCGAATAACTTAGTGAAGAAATCGAATCTTTCACATAGAATTCATATGCTTCGAAGTAGTCAAATGTAGTGCTTATTGACAAACTGAGCATGTGCTCACTTTCAAATTGAACATCGACAAAATCAATGGGAAAAGTCATGCAAATGCAATGAAAGAAAACACCTGGCACACACATTTAATGCAAAAATGCTCAAGGAAAACCAAAAAAGAGAGATAAACTGGTCGATTGATGCAATAAATAACTAAAATTTTGATTTGAATTGTACCCAACGTCCAAGCCCTTATATCTAAATTGTCCAGGCCCGCATATATATTGGCTACCCAACTTAAAACCACCACTTAAATGGCAGGCAAAGAGAGAAGCCCTACTTGGATTAAATGGTTGCATTAAGAGAGCGCAGTGGAAGGTGCAGGCTGACAAGAGAGCGTGTATTCTTGACGGACGAACATTTAATGACCAACAAGAGGCGAGCGCCACCAATCACAAGACAGCTAGTCGCGCACCTTGTTGGAAAATAGGCGCACAGAGAAGTAGTGCAAGCAAATGCACGGAAAGGATATTCGAGATGGAACGGCACTGCGTCTATTTATCCTACCTCTATCACATTTGGGGGGAATGCACGTCTTTCAAAGCAGAGCCGACAAAGGGATTCCGCTGTAACGGGGAATGCAATTGGGGGGAGGGAGGAGATTAAGACGAAAGGTCACCCATTGTGTATTTGCCCTAGTGGGGAGCTCAAA
Organism: Rodentolepis nana; assembly: GCA_900617975.1. Lineage (NCBI taxonomy): Eukaryota > Metazoa > Platyhelminthes > Cestoda > Cyclophyllidea > Hymenolepididae > Rodentolepis > Rodentolepis nana. The sequence goes on along the minus strand of UZAE01000024.1, from coordinate 35,886 downwards.
TCAGGCAGTTCATAAAAACATAATTGACCAATGGGAGGTACTTACAGTGGCAATAGAAACAACTGATTAATATTAAGGCTAAAGAGATGGAAACGTTGAACTATCGTTTCGACTACCTCAGCTAGTGAGGAGTGGAGCAACTGCAAAATGTGGAGTACGATGCATATAAAAAATCTATCATTAACCTAAAGTTTGTTGCTTAGAGCCAATTAATTGAAATACTTTTCCTTCGCTGATGAGTATTGATGTGGTACAAAGTACTAAAGGAGCACCGAGCAATCCGAAATTGATTATGCAATAGCAAGAAAAGCTTCAAAATTACGGTGAATACAAAGCTTTATAGTAGCAAACATGAATCACAAAATCCCTTAGCAAGACGTGTGAATGATGCTCTTACAAACACCAAAGAGTGATTTGTCCAAGTAGTTAAAGTGGCACCCAGAGCTGCGCAAGATAAAACAAACACACAGTTGATGATTTAACCATTACCTCACGAAGACATCTCCGATTAACCGAGATTACTTCGCAAGTCCATTTGGGGGGGGGGGGAAGAGGTGTTCTAATATCTGCTTTTATTTTCGGAAAGAAAATAACCCATGAAACCGCTCGACCATTGATCTAGGATCCCCAAATTTACAAGACTTTCATGTTGACAACAAAAGAGCCGAAGAAAAGGGGGTTAGACGTGTATAGACAAAGCTAGCAGTCAAATAGAAATCATCAACTTCAACAACATTAGCCACATCACGAATGATAGGCCACGTAAGCAGACACACTTCAAAGACCCATTGCCGACAGAGCAGAATTGGTCGGACTTTTATCTGCAAATGGAAGAGGATCTGGAGGCTAATAATAATAAGAAGATTACCTTGAATCAGTCGGATGCTGTAAGCAAAACCTATCAGAATAGATAATAATTTGTCACGAAGACATGGGATATCTTCGGTGTTTGATCGAGTACACTAAGAGTGCAGTCTGTGCACTTGTAAGCCCCCCCCCCTCATGTACTGAACTATCGATCTTTGGACTTTTACGATCAGAATCGGATATGCAAGACCACCAGTGAAGAATCAATTACTGCCAAAATTCGTCAACAAATCAGCCAATCATATGTTCCATGTCCAACATATTTTCTCAACAGAGGATTGTCGTTTAAACTTAAAGCCCTCTTCTTCCTCATCCTCCATCTGAGTAGTTTCAGTTCTTTAACGTAGGGAGTGAGAGAATAATCATTTGTTTATTTATTTATATCAAATGGCAAGCGTTTTGATGGTTATCATTAGCACTTTAGTTGACTTCCGGCTTCACAGAGGGGAGGAGGAACAACAAAGTGAAAAAAATTCGAGAGTGGAAGGAGGGTGGGGGGGAACAGAAGAGTGCTTCAAAGGCGAAGGTAGAAAACAGGTGAGGTGAGTACTGTGGTAGAGGTCGAATATGACATAGAGTGGGGGTGATGGTAGTTTGAAGTGAGAAGTCAACTGCCGGTTTATAGACTGTTTTGCCATATGAGTATACGTTGCCCAGGGTGCACCATCTGGAGGCAAGTCTATCATAAAAACTGCTAAGCAGATGGGATAAAAGGCTTGTTCAAACCACAACCCAGTCACTTCAAACAGCAAACTCTAATCACAACTGCTTAGCTGAACCCTCCTACAACCTAGTAATTATCATGTCTCTATTGTACAAACAGGAAGTCTAGCATTATCGATTTATTCGCCAAAAATGTAAAATAAATGAATAAAGTGCTAAACTCGACGAATGCACTTAAGTTAACGTTATACACCAATAGCCCATCGGATACTGCAAGCATTTATACTGGAAGTGAATAAACACTGAAAATAAATGAAAATTAGTGTGTAGAAATCAATTAAAGCATCACCTCAATCCAGATCACAATAACGCATTTGTTCCGAATGTAACTTAATCAATGAGAGGTCTAAACCATAAAATTTAAACCTACAATTATTCATAGACTGCATAATTGAAACTGCAGATGTCAAGTCCTCTCAAGTGGAATATTTATGCACACTTTTCTTGGGAGGAGTAAAAACATCCAAGAACCTCTCCAATGGGAATCCTACATAATATCCCTTCTGTGTCGACCAGTTTCAAAAGTCACACTCAATTACGCAATTGAAAAGATGTGCAACGTAGATCATTCTGACGGGTGCAATAACCATTACACAATCAATTTTTAAATGATTTTAATCTTTATTTTTAAATTAAAATACTAGATTCCGGGAGACTCACTTTGGAATCCTCGTTATTGCAGTCACATCCGTCCTCTGAGAAGATGTTATCGAAACAGAAGACTGTTGCAAGGTGCTCAATAGAGGAGGAGTTTGGACTGGAAGAGTTGATATTACTGGATGGTTGATTCGACGAAATGGTATTGGTAGCAGACTTTAGAGGGGAGAGATAGGTCCGCTTTTGGGCAACTCGGAGGGCAACAGCATCAAAGACTGTGGATTCGCAGGAACTGATGGATTCCAGCAAGGAGTCCCCGGGAACTTTGCTGCAAACAAAGTAAGCAAGCATGTAAGGTATAATTAGGAAAGCATAATGGGAATATTACATCTCCTCACTTATAAACATGTGGGGACTTCTAGAGTCATTAATGGTCTATAGATGAAACTAGAATAACTTATATCAAGTCAATGCAGGAAAGTGATTCATACGATTGCATTGAGAAGCCAGACAATTGGTGAAATTGACCACTGTGCCAATTAGAAGTTCACCAATAGACATCGAATTCGTAGGCTCCGACTTGCATACGAACACTTTAACCGTTGCACCTCTAGTAACTTCACCGCAGTTAAATAATACACCAGTGTGAAGTATTTTCCCATCTTTAGATAGAAAATTTTTCATTTGTTTCTCGCAAATTTATCTTTTGAAATTTCAACTGAACCAGAAATTTTTGCCAAATCCAACACAGTTTAATCTTCTGCTTTGAATACGGAATAAATTATAACGCATCTGAGTTGTTCAATGGTATTAACATTTCTTTGTGCGTTGAAAGAAGGCGCTTTCCAACATTTGAAAAATAGAACAAAAAGTATGCACATTGAATGTGCGAAGATGAGGTATCGATTCATTGGCGTCTAGTTCACTAACGCAGACTGCTATACTCCCAACGTACAAAAAGAGTAGACTCTTCGTTAATTCTAATCTCTGTCAATTTGAACTTCAAGTACTTGTGCATATGATTGAGCACACAACCTCTGTGTATTGAAGTGACGGAATTTAACAATTTAACTTAACTGACCTCAACATGAGAAAAAAGAGATATTAAGGTTAAAGGGATGCGCAGTAATGTCTTCCACATGGAGAAATCTCTGCCATTGATTTCAACTTGACGAATAAGTTCTGTTTCACTTTGAAATACGAGGAGTAGAGTTTTAAAAAAGTTTACGCCGTTAATAATTCTAATTTATGATGACAAGGGGGGGGGCATTAGATTTTGAAGTGTCAGCCTACGCCGCTCTTTGTAACAATTTGACCACAAACCGCGCGACAGTAATATAAAAGCTGATATAAGCGAAAATGACCAACCTGTTCGATAGTAGCTTAACAAAAATTCGAATAAATCTAATCAATACCAACCATTATTTCGGGAAAATTTCAAAACAAGATCTCATTTAAAATGGGGGAAAAAGTGTTTTGCCACCAAAAAGACGAAACGACAACCAACTGATCTTGCTTAAATATTGCATTTAACCAAATAACACAGCCAATCAACAGGCTTACAGCGAGTTGGAAACCACTTTTAATCGATATAATCATGAATTCACATATTTAATTTCAAGCAATAATACCTCTCTAGAAGGAGTGAACTAGGGGCACAACTTGCACTTTTTAAGTCTATGCTACCAACAAAATTGAGCCTAACTAAGGATTATATAGGTAATCAAAGGGAGTTACCCGAGGATGCAATGGTAATTAAGAAGAAGGAGGTTCTCAAATGATGAAGTTGGAGAGAAGACAGAAGTGCTTTCATTAACAACAGTGGGCGTAGATGAGTGCAACTTATCTCTCGCTGCCTCGTTTCCATTAATTCCCTGATTCCTCAGGAAAGGAAGACTGATAGTTCTAAAGTAGAAGACCTCACTAGCTGATCGCCAATGAGCGCGATAGAGAGGTGAGAGGATGAAGCGTCGAAGAAGTGCTTCAGCATTGGCGGCAGCCTCTGCCATGTCTGGACTCATCCGACTAGTGGTGGAAACAACTTGTTGTTGGGAGATACCTCCTCCGAAAGAGCTGCCACCACCGGAACTTATTCGACGTCGTCGTTGATTGGTGTTGATGGCACTAGTGGACGAAAGGAAAGGGGCTGAGGGAGGTGGTGGAGGTGATTGACTTGCTGCCAGTCGGGCCGCTCGCCATCGATCTGCTTCGGCAACGGCTATAATAGGGGTAGAAGTAATACAATTTTAAAATCATATTTTGATATGAGGATGTTAAATTGGAAGACCCAACGAAGAATAATAGACACTTTTCCTCCATCAATCATCCAAACAATGCCATAGGCTGCCTTTATGTAACCGAATAAAACGGCAGTCTCCTCCAAAATTCGTTTAGACAATCTTATTCTGATTTTGAATAACTTATAAAAGGAACGCAAGCAGAAATTTTAGGAGTTGAAGATAAAGGGATGGGGAGAGCGAGGATAAGAATAGTGAGAACTGCTCAAGAGTGGAAACATGTGGTGGACCAGGTGTTCGACAGATGTCTGCCTTCAAGTGCAAATCCCTATCTCACATATCTCCCTCTAGCTACCTCACCAATGCCGATAAATTCCTTGCATATGAAGGTTATTTTAGACAATTTAAGTGGCGATCTTAACTAGATCAACGTGGTAGTATTTGAGGCCTCAAATGGTAAATAAAATTCCAACTCTTTAATTTCCATTAAAGATGACATCTGTGGATGTGAGGAAAGTTAAAACGAAACGCTTTGACCTCGAAAGAAAAATAAATCAGGCCTTTGGAAAGCGGAGGTGGGGGGGGGGGCAATGACAGGTTGAATATACCAATTTACATAGAAGTGGTTGAAAGGCGCCCTAGCGAAAGATAATCAATACTAAACACGAATGGTCGAATGGACAAAAAAGGTGAGACTCACGAAATTCGAATTTTGAAACGCGAATTATCGACATAGTATTGTACAAACCAAATACGGGAGCAAAAATAAATAGGTCTCTTCTATACCTGCATAATGAACATGGCGTCTTTCGATTCCCTCCCCACAATCATTTACCGGATTTTAGTTGGAACCACACTCAAAAATAGGAAATCATTCAGATTGAAGTGGATCATAATAATTGGAAAGGAATTCCCTAATCGTATTCGACTTGTATTTAATTATTGGATGAGACATTTTACTCAGAAATACCGAGCAGGTACCGGAGGGGAAAGGAGATATTCGAAAATACATAAACCAAAAGTGTGTGATTGGTCTGCCTCGTTTTCAAACCGAGAAAAGATACACAACTTCGTTAGTTAGACTTGGTGTTTGAACGTTACCACAGTAAACAATTAACGCGATCATTTTATGACATTTAAACTGACTAATATATATATATATATGTATATATGTATATATGTATGTATATACAATCTGTGATTGGGTAAGAATAGTATGAAACTAGACAAAAATAAATAAATAAATTGAAGTGGATAGCGTAACGCTCTGAAGGAGCCTTAAGGCCACAATTTCATAAAAATGAAACAATGCATGCAATATCAGCGTTAAAAAGAGTGCCTGACTAGATGTTGAAGTCAGAAATATTTTCAGTTTTGCAATAAGTTAAACAGTCTCTGGCAAATAAAGCCTGGTTTGCAAATACAAAAGCAGCTTTCATTCAAGAAAAAAAGCCAATTAGGACTGAGCCCCGATTAAACTTCAAACTCTGAAGCACCACCCCTCAGAGGCCCAGTTGAAAAGAACTCCGCATTTCTTTTATGGTTATTTGCACACTGAACCTGTACACTTATGTTAACACCTTTTAACTTAAAAAACCCATTACAGTACAGAGATCGTGCAAAATTCTAAAATTCTTTATTTTGATATGGAAAAAAAGTATGAAATATATTAAAGTAGAATACTTTCAAATACGCGAAAAGTCGGTACTTGCATCCATGTTCCTGACCTCACAGAAATGCTCCTGGCAAGTACTGGTTTCATACAAAAACAAAACAAAGCATAACCACGGGCTAACAGGTCTTGGTTTCCTTCTCTTATGCTCAATTCAAGGGTGTGCGATAGACTTACCTCCACGTGGTGCACCCTGGGCAACGTATACTCATACGGCAAAAAGTCTATAAACCGGCAGTTGACTTCTGAGTTCAAGCTATCATGACCCCACTGTATGTCATATTCGACTACTTCCACAGTACTCACCTCACCTTTCATCCTCCTTTGTGTCTGTCCCTTTTACATCTTTAAAACACTCATCTGTTCCCCCCCCCCCCCCAATCTCGACTTTTTTCAATTTGATGTTCCTCTCCCTCTGTGAAGCCTGAAGTCAACTAAAGGGCTAATGATAACTATCATTATGCCTGCAATTTGGTATAAATAAATGTTCAATTCAAAGTCAGACGCCACTTCCAAAGACATATCAAGGGATACCAAACTCCTAGGTGTCCAACAACTACACTCATTTCCCCAGCAAGATAAAATGTTTAAGGACACAGAAATAGAGCAGGAGAGAATAGATTGTAGATAAGTCCACGTCCCATGCATTGACAAAACGGCGAAATGGAGCTATGAATAATGAACGGATTTGCCATTGTTGAGCGTGACAAATAGCCAAGCACAACGCAATCATTCCGATCGCCTGCCTTTAAGCTCTAATTAGGTGTCGTAGATGGCTGATAATAGCGGGTTTGGGATTTGAGGTGGTGGAATTGATAAGGGGTTATAAATGTCACTAATCATAGCTCTCATGATCACAGAGGACGGGGTTCGGGGAGTGCCTGGCTGACGTATATCATTGAGAAGTCAAGGGAATTAAAGGAAAATTCTGGCTACACAAGAATATCTCATATAATTGAATTGGAAATATACATACTCTTTCCTCCGATTAATGATGCGATATTTCGATAGTTAGCAACAAAATCCAAGGGCGTTGCGATATGAACATGATGTCCCTTTACTTTCACCCACGAGTTGCACTATTGATGCCTATGACGTGACAGAGAGCTGGCCCAAATAACCTTCAACGTGCCGTGCGAATGCATTTATCAAATGGTAACTAAACTTGTATGAGCTATGTTATGCTTGAAATTCTTTTGTTAGACTCATTGGCTTACTCATTGATGCTGTAAGAAATTACAATCGAACCAGAGTGATTTGATCAGCCATTAAATTATATCAGTTGGGCCGCATTTCACGAACTCAAAGAGTTAGATTAGTGAAAATTAAGGTGTCTCAAAGTGAAACATAACCATTATGATAAAGCAAGCAAATGAATATGACCAGAATTCCGATAGAGCAATGCTACTGACGGTCTGTTTTCGTTGATCTCGTTAGTCAACTATTATCCTACTTCCCGTACTTTTTAACGATATCTTTTGATTACAGTTTACAAGCCTTTTTTGCGTAATCGTGCGCAATAACACTCATGCACTTTATAACAATAAAATTGATCCCAAACTTGGGTAGAAACGGTTACAGGCCACTTCTCTTTTAGTAGCTTATTTTAATTTATAAGCAAATATCAAGGTTTGTTAAAAGGTCAACTCAATTGTAAGCACAGTGCCAATGGACCGGAAGAGTGAAAACTTTGGCAAATCACAAATTTAATACGCCAATAAGGAAGAAGAGGAGCTACAATAATAATATCGAAATTTCAGAATGATTAGAAAGTGGAAGAAAGTTGAATAATAAAAGACAAAACAGAGCAAAAACATGTGTGAGAGAGAGAAGACTTCTGGCCAAAGATTAGCATTGAGGAAGAAAGTTCGAGCAAATGAGGAATGGGATGAGGCACTGAAAAATTTATTGATTTCACATGATTTGATTTGTGGACTCCACCCAAAATTCACCGAGTTTGTGTGAGAGCGAATTTTGATTGTGAAAATTTGCTTTGATGTGCAGCCCAGGTAAACAAATTAACTGCCGAAAATTGGTGGCATTGTGCGTTACGAATGCTTCTGTGTAAATAAAATTTACCCAATGGCCTACTACAAGTGAGTTCAAAACACGGTGAAATCGAGGTTCACCAATCGATTGGAAATGACTCGAGCAGTAAATGAAAGTGTGGCGAATGCCAAAACAACATCCTTTACTCAAATTACACATACCACCCCATCATAAGTTCGTTTCTTACATCAAAGTAATATTACAGAATGGGATTGAAGCCAGGTATTTTAAGGGCTGCGATTTAACAAGATCGATGTTATAAGATAAATAAATGCACATGTCTCCAACTAGAAGTCGACAATATAGAGATTAAATCGAAGAATGGCCTTTTTCGTCCAAAGCTGACAATGCAGCCTCGATTGGTAGGAAATAACAAGGGAAACTAGAAAGCTGAGTAAGTGCGAAAGACTGTTATTGTGCTGTTTTACACACTCATAACAATAACAGCATAATAACCAACGGAATAAGCGCATACGTAAGACACACACACACACACACTCACATACACATGATCATAAGCCACCAGCGGGGCGCTCACATCAATACAGCGGGAGAGTAAACACATTGTTCTCAGTGTACCTATCATGTGATCAAAAAGCGTGGGGTGGGGTGGGGGGGGGGGGGGGGGGTTGAGAACTGCTCTTAGGCAGGCGCAAAAGCCACTCTACTAGCTGTCTGCCTGTGCTTGGGAAGTGAGCAAACTACACGTCAACTTTTACTAAGCGCATCATAGTGGGCATTCCATTCGGGATTATATTCATTTGCATTGAAGTGGTTCTCAATGTCCCCCAAAAGAAGACCCCAACTCAAAAATATCTGTGCAGATTTGAAATCCAAAATCGTGGTTATGTGAGCGAATATTTGAATACCATGAATGAGCCGAGGATTCCAAAAATCACCTTCAAAGTCATGATAAGTCATAATAGTGGCAAGGGCGTATGATAAAACTGCTTGGGTGTACGTAAGTGCAGAGTTTGCTAACTCATGGAAATCCAAAGATCTATAGGGTAGAATTTTCGTCTACCACGGGTCTTCGGAGAATGATTAAAGGCTGGCTAATGAAGCAGAAAAAAATAGATTAGACTAGTGGGAAGAGGAAAAGGTAGATTCTGAAACTAAGATCAATTAGATGATTGCACATGCCTTCTAAAGGGTTTATCGCAAGGCAAAGGTAGTGAACAGGGAACGCTTATCAAACTACTAATCATCGACCTGCAGTAGACAGTCACACAAGCGAAGATAACAGCCAAAGATGAGAAATTTGCCAACAATCGACATAGTAAATCTCTACACATGTGCAAACACTAAGCAAGCGCTTAACAAGAAATCAGGACGCTTGGTCTAGGAAATAGTTTATTTAATTCAATATTGAAAATTGCGGCAAAAAATGAAATTTACATGTTTGTACCCTCGAAATCATTGCCTCTGAGGGAAAAAATGAGACGAGAGAACACTGTGGTGGATCTATCCAAACCCAAAAGTGATTTGGAAATTGCCTTGTGCATAGATGTAACAGAATTAACGTATAAAGGAGGGTTTGAATAGCACTTGAATTTATGCCATTCGAATTTTGCATAGCCATCACACAATTTTAGTTATAAAAAGCAGACGACTTAATGCATGTAGAATTTAGGTGAAGCAGGAAATGACAAAATTGTTGACATTCACTCTTACTAATTTTTACCCTCGCATAGGAAATGAACAAATGAATAAATGAACAAAGACACTTACCTTCGGAAAGATGTTGGTTCCAAATCTCCACATCAGGAGGGTGGACAAAGTCACTCCAGCGTACATCCACGAAATTACTGATTCCATCACGCAAGAAGGGATTCTTGGGGAAGTGCCTACAATGAGTAAAGAAGTAAGGAATAAAGCGAATTGCTCACGATAACGGATAACCTTAGTAGCCTTATGAATGAAGTGGTGGTGGTGGTGAGTGGGGGGTATTAGTCACCACGCTATTCTTTATGACTCATAGACATAGAGACTAGCGCGTAAACGAGAACAGATACAGCAGAAACACGCAAGGAAAACAATAGGAAGACACACGTGACTTTAGGGTGTCGCCAAAAATGCATCTAAGATAAGTAAAAATTTCCATTTACATATAACAAATCTTGCTGCATGCATGACTGCTTTCTTTCTTCAATTTCACTATCCCAAATTGACGTAGGAAAATTACATTCCGCACTCTAAAAGGTGGAAATTTTGCGAGCAAAGGAAAGAACGTAAATTGGACTTTGCACTGACAGAAATATTGCGATTGAACAAGAATTTGAATACTTTAACGACAAGGCGTAGGTTTTCTATGGCCTGAGAGGCTTGATTAGATAGGTCTCAGGAAAATTTAAATCGAACAGGTAGACGACTTGATGAAGGAGGAATCCCTAGGTTCTTGACTCCAACTTTTATAGCATTGTCTGACTTTGGTCCACAAAGAAGAGACTGGATTGCTAACAAGTTCATGCGTCGGTTACAGTTCTTGGTCAAACTCTACAGCTGCTTAAAATATTAGACTGTGACACATAATCTAATCTAATGCTATCATTGTTAATTGATATTAACATCGGGGGGTGTGTGATAGACTTACCTCCACGTGGTGCACCCTGGGCAACGTATACTCATACGGCAAAAAAGTCTATTACCTGGCAGTTGACTTCAAACTACCATGACCCCACTGTATGTCATATTCAACTACTTTCACAGTACTCATCCCACCTTTTTTCCACCTTATCTACCTTCGTCTTTGATACACTCTTCTGTTCCCCCCCCCTCTTGAATTTTTTACACTTTGATATTCCTTCCCCTCTGTGAAGACTGAAGTCAACTAAAGGGCTAATGATAACTATCAAAACGCCTGCCATTTGATATAATAATAATAATAATATTAACATCGGTTTGGGGTTATTTCAAACCACATAGATAATAGATACACGGATAAAGCGGTGTTTTATCAACCAGAAAACCCCTGAGCATCTTACGCTCTGTGGGCATGCAGGCAGGCAGCCAAGCTTGGGATAAATGCACAATAATGACTTTAATGTGTATGCTAATTGACCTGTATGATAAGGTAAATGATAAAGGTGAAAATCAGACAAGGGCAGAATAAGTAAATAAGCAACTAAATAAAAAAATTTGAAATGTTCAAGCGACTAAATAAGCTTGCCAAGTTAAAGTGTAGATCGATTTTCCCTTCCTAATATAACACATTTTAATGATTAATTAAGAATGTATGTAAAAAAATAAGGTGAAAGTGAAATTTGATGAACCAAGAACAATTTCCCTGCAAATTCCAAAGTTAATTGAAAAAATGTGAGGTACTTGTAATTCATTGGTGGGTAATCATGTGACAAAGGAATTTAATAATGGTGAATGTAATAAGAGAAACAGCAACTCAACTAAACTATTTCTTAAAATAGTCTTACCAATCTGCGCAATTCTAGAAACGAGCTTACTTGAACCACTCAAAGAAATTAGAACTGGAAGTTGAGACCGAATGCAAACCCCCGTCATAGAGACCAACGTTTAATGAAGAGTCCTTCAGGAACGAATTTCCAACATATATCAACCCCCCCCCCCCGGCTTGAAAACTTCGGATTCGTCACAGAAGGACGAGAAATATTGTATGACAAGATTTTTGGAGAAAAACAGTAATCTTTGAAAAAATCGTTTTCTTACATAAAATTAAAAGAGCCCATACCGAATTCCCCACTTATATTAAAAAATAATGGATTAACATCGATGCTATTCTTATCAAGAATTCTCTCTCATTTACCACTAAATGAAATATTTCGAGTGAACTGGAAATCATTTTACTTCAGGATACAATAACTGCACTATATTACGCCCGAAAAGAGAATTGAGATCAAGGGAATACAAAGAAAATGCAGAAAATCTCATCGAACTCGACGATCATCATCAATAACAAGTTGATATAAAATTGGATAACAGATAGTTGTGCCCAAGGCATCATAAAATGTTGAACGAAAGATAATTTTGATGTTAGTTAACAAATGAGACCAGTTGATAAGTAATAATGGTTATATTACAAGTTCGCAAACTAAAATTCTCTTTGATTTCGACCACTTAAAAGGCCACAAAAGTATGGCATCTTTTGGGGAAGTATCTGGTTAGCTTTATAAGAAATCAATTCCTCTTCAAGTCAACAACTATTGCAGCGGATGTTTGTACACCATCATTCACTTCAGTAGATAAAAGAATTAATCCCCCCCCCCCCCCCACACACACACATACGCAAGAACACGTGTGCTCTATATTGGAATGTCAACAGACCTCCAATTTCGATGTCTGCACTAAATTCTAATGGAACAGCGCGCCTACTTTTAGTCTCTCAAGGTCGTCATAGGCAAACGAGGAGGAGTGGGGAAGGAGAAGCCAATCAGGAACTGCAAGGCACGCGCGCGCGCGCGAGGAGTGACGACGGCGGAGCGTTAACGCGAAATTCGTCATCTCGCGCAAAGTAAGTTTGGTGTGTAAATGTGGAGGAGGAGAGAAGCTGACCCAAAAACTGCCAATCTCTCAGCTACCTGCACGCAAATGCTGGTACGACTTAGGAGTTTTTGTGAATGCAGAGAAAAACACTGAAATTCGTTAGTAAATACGGTGCAATACCTACATAAACCCCCCCCCCCCATTTATGGCACTCAATATTAGCCAGTGCAGTTGAAGGTTCATTAATATGAACGAAAGTAGAACCAGTTGGAACCAACAAATAGAACGTTCCCACATTCCAAATCTTCATTTAAAGTGCTTGTCCCAAGATGAAGCTAAAAAGTTGAGTTGCGTTGGTTGAATTTGCATTTCAGTAAACACCACGTGGAAATGAAGATGCGATATGATTTCAAAAAGAAACCAAATGAATTGGTTCATGATAATAAAAATAAACAAAATTGTAAACCAGTATCCAGTGCCAGTCACTGTTATTAAAGAAGATCTCAGCCCGAACTATCACGATAGAAGATCAATAGAAGGGCATCAGTGTATAAACAGGAATAGATTCTGCTTAACTAAAGCGTTGGATTTAACCTATAATTGATATGCAACCCAATTATCAAACAACCGTCTTGAAAAAACAGGAACAACGTCAAAAGGCTATTAAAGAAGCAACACTATAATTGCTCCCAAGCTATAAATGGGAGGTGGGTGGAGGGGGGGGGGTGAGGGGTAGGCAAGAGTCCTTTTGTGTGATCATTCAGATGCAAAAAAATCTATTTAATTTCTGCTCGATGTGCGACACAATGTGCAACAGAGTTTCTATTAAAACTTATCAATCCAATTATATTGAGCTCATGTATATAGCCGCCATTCAAAGTTTATTAGCACTTTTTTATGAAAATTCCAAAATAGAGGGAAGATGTGAGTAGTGCAGTTTAGTGAAAGATCAGCCCAACATTATTATTTCAAATATCAGGCTTTAAGATATTTATTATTAGCCCTTAAACTTTGACTTCAGCTTTCCCCATGAGTGGGGGGTACATATAAAGTAGTTCATTAGCTATCTTCTTGCTTCCCAGTATCTCTGGGTTTCCGTCTTTGTCTTTAGGGCTGGACACCGAATCAGGTAGGTCTTCTCCATTTCCTCCCTTGGGTTAAATAGGGCTTATAGTTGTTACTAAATCGCACATGTGAAATCATCAAGCAGTCAATAGCGTCAAGCCAACTCGAAGGGCTCGGCAACACTTAATAATAATGTGAACCTTCATATCTCCTTTAGGAAATGTTCATCTTGAGAACTCCGGGGTGCGCGATAGACTTACCTCCACGTGGTGCACCCTGGGCAACGTATACTCATACGGCAAGAGTCTATTAACCGGCAGTTCACTTCTCACTTCAAACTACCATCACCCCCACTCTATGTCATATTCGACCCCTTCACAGTACTCATCTTACCTTTTTTCTACCTTTTTGTCTGTATCTTTTACATCTTTGAAACACTCTTCTCTTCCCTACGAACTGGGTTGGGTTGGGTTGGGGGGTGGGGGGGGGGGTAGTCTATAAGAGCTAAAAAATACCAAAAGAATGTTAGAAAGTGGAAATGAAACGGATAACAGCATTGGAGGAGGAATAGAATAAAATGCACTGAAATTGTCTTTCAAACAAACGAAGAAACCTAACTTGGCAAAAAAAATTAGCGCAAGTCCATCGAAACTGGAAGTAAGAAGAACCCTGGCCAAGATCTTAAAGTGTAAATTTGCGTGTAAAGCAAAACGCAGTGGATTACACAGCGTGTATTTACCAAGGGTAAAAATTCCGGAATACAAGGGTAAGGCGATCAGAGATCACGGGAGTTGCTCCCAATGTGGGAATGCGGAAAAAGAAAATTTCCTTTTAAACGCATTATCTTCATGAAAGACAATGAGAATATTGACTCAAAGAATTGACTAACTGCCAGGTTGCCCAGAAAACAAGCAGGCCATTGGGCGTAAGGTATGAGTGGAAAAACCAAATAATCGGTTCGCTTAGTAATTGTTGGCCAAGGATTAGTGAAGGAAGAGTAGACAATAACTTCACAATACCTACCATTTAGTAATAAGCTCACTGTGTTTGGGAACGAAAAGGAGGCAGGACCACGTCTAATCGACCCCATTGGCCCTCCCCTTCAAGCCAATATTGCTTCACATGTGCTCACAGCCTTAAACAATGCAGACACTTAAATCACGAGAACAAATGCCAGAAATGGGCATATTAATAGGGAGGGTTGGGGGGGGGGGGGGGGGGGGGGGGGAGGTTGAGACAGCAGTAGCCGCCGTCTTGCTTTATTATTGCAGAATCAATTTTTTCCCCATTTGGTGAGGAGAAAGGTGGGAAAGCGGTAGCTGAAACAGTAGATATTGTACTGCATACTTCGCTCATTATCTCTCGCCGCTGATGTAGTCAAGCGTCTGTTGCACAATTATTACTTGATGCCATGATAGACTAGTATATCTCCAGTAGTCAATTTATTAGATTTGTCATCCAAATCTAGAAATTGGTAATCAAATGATAGTTTACAATATATTTTACCACTTAGGAAAGACAGTTGAACACTTCCAAGGATTAACTTATCAGATCCTCAGCGGAAATAAAGAGTTTTGTATTACTTCAATTCCCAAACTTCTTAAAGGTTAAGCCATGTAGAAGTTTACTCATAGGAGACTAACCAATAAAGTACATAACCATATCCCCTCGCTACGGCCACATCCCAATATAACTACCAAAAATTGGCAAGTACGATCTTGCAGCTTATAACAATGTCAGAAAACATTATGAAACTTAAATTATTTAAAAAGGGCATTTTTCTCCACAGAGGTAGCCAAATCTCCAATTTACGCAACAAACAGGAATGAAGGAAATAAAACATAAAAAAAAATGTGAAACCACCAAGGGGTGTCAGAGCATCCATCAAGGTTGTTGTTAAAGTATATGGAAATCTTACAGGACAGAAATTATGCAGTTCTTAAGATCAAACTACACAAACGCTAAATAGGCAAAAGTTGTGAGTACAATTCTGCTTCCTCAACAAGGAAACAAAGATAGGACTCCTTCCTTCTTCCACCTATATCCATCCTACTTCACAGTTGGGGAACAGATTCCAATGAAAAGTTAAAATAACAATAACGCTAAGATTATATGTTGCATGGCGCTCTAACAATGCATTACGAAGATAGAGGTGAAGACAACGCGGAAGCTTTCCGTTGGAAAACTCGTCATATGTAGTCCCTAATGGTCACAAGTCTTTCGTTAACAAGGAGAAGAGAGTGTTGATTATAATAAATGATATTGGCGGTGGCTTAAATTATGTGCAGGGCGAACATTTACACAGCTAACACACACACACAGAGAGAGAGCACGCGAATGCTTTTAACACGCGTCGTGCACATTTTATTGCAACATTTTCGTTGTTAAGATGCATTAAGCCGCTACTGTTCATGTGTCCTTAGGACTTTGAGGCCGGAGAGATTAAGCAACCGTCTTGACCGACGACTAGGAGGGCCTACAACAACAACAAAAACAACAACAACAAGCCATGCACTTAAGGAGGAGATGGTGAATTTGGATAAACAAAGCGGGATGGCGTTGGTGGTGGTATCGACGTGCTTTCATTGTGACCAACTGTTTATATATATGGAAAGATAAATTAATGAACGACCAAACAACGCATATGTGAACTTGCCGAACACATGCCGATGTTTAAATGAAAAGCAATTAATTTAATTAAGTAAGAAAAAGTATAGCGCGTTTATCAGGTCCTGATTAATGGCAGTCTACACTTTCATCTGCAGAAAACGATGAAATACAGTCGAAAAATCCAAGTGCTATCAGTTAGATTCACATTCATACAATTTTGAGCGGCAATTAACTGACACTCAGTAGCTAAGTTGACTTTGAAGTTTTCAAGGAGTGATTTGAGTCAGATTCGGTGTTTCTAGCTCCTGAGCTCCTCAGGACATACCTTGTTATAATTGATGAAACATGTCTAAGTTGCCATGTGCACATATGAGGAAATCAACTGTAATTGATGGTAGAAAATCGATAACATTAACCGCATATTCATTGAATGTTATAAGACAGAAAACCGTCTCTCCCATGTGGATTAAAGACTTGATTAAGTAAAGGTGCGGGGGGAGAAGCCGAATTGCCAAGATGATGTGATAACATTCTTCGTAATTGAATTTTTGAAATCGCAAATCTTGAGAAGGCAAAATAATCCAGATTATATTAAAGACAGAATTGAGGAGAAAAGTCTGATGACATTTGCACAACTCCTGCCTGCTGTAAACTTCAAAACGGCTCAATTACGGTTTTAAGTTTATTGATTTCAAATTATAGACAATGAGTGGTCTGTATAAATTAACACTCGAATAAATTCTTCTAATAAACCGAAACCAATCAAGAGGTGGGTAGTTAGCAGATGATATTTTATGTCTAAAACTAGGGCCAAATTCTAATTGAATCAATCACAGAATTTAAAAAGAAATGAAAATTTTCAGACATCTTGTATGAATTCGTGCGACATATGACTCGGAGACGCCCATCGAAGAGGGAAAAAAATTATTTTTTTGACAACTTTTCTAAGAGTGTCGGAGTCATTGGAAGTGAATACATATTTCCGTTTTGAAATAAAATCGCCCAACGTATTGTGACCTTGTTGCCAACTCAACTAAATTGACAAATATTGTATAACATTCCGAGGGGCCTTCAAAGGAAACAATGCTTTCAAAGGAATAGGCTATTATTAAAGATAACTGAAGCGTTTTGGAATAGAGAAGACCAAACTTCTGAATGCACAGGGTGAACAAAAGCATAGTTAGGTGTATAAATATTCAACAGCGTCACAAGATATCAGCACAAATTCTGAGTACAAAAATGGTGAAATACATAGCCAGATCTATGGAATGACTCTTGTGTTCAACTTAATTACAGAAGTTCTCTTTTCTGTTTAAGCAATGTAAAAACGGAGATGCGTCTACACCGCAAATTTAACGTAATCAAGAAAATTCTTCGGCACACTTGTCAAAATCGTGCCGAAAAGCTTCTTTCAAGAAAAATGGGAAATACAGAAAGCGACCTTAAACACGACAACTCAAGTCGCAAATAGTTCGATAAATTCAAGCAATTTTGACCACCACATGTAGGCCACATAAGTGGGAAACAGAATACAAGTAGACAAGCTTCTGGCCAATCAACATTAAACCCAAACGAGAAAATTGATTTGTTTGACCTATTCAGTGTGGGCACAATTATTGTCTCATGATGTAAAGTTCTCAATGTTCTCAGCAATTGCGCGATGGATAATAAATAAAATGAATGGCTAACTAATTAAATCTAATGAAAAGTCTGAAAGAAGTTCATTGATCTCAACGGAGATTCATGATATCATTCACATAGCCCAATATGGACCATGTTGTCCCAAGTGAACATGTGACAAAGAAATCAAAAATAAATGAGATTAACGTTGTAGTGTCGTAGTAATTAAAGTCTCTCCACAGGAAAATATTAAATATAGCAAAATCATCGGCACCAAAGTAAAATTTCTCAATGAAGTACGGTTTGTAATGAGAAAAATGAACTTGGAATAGAAAATCTATAAAAGAAACGCAAAACCCTGAGACATTAAACATAATTTCGCCAAATTCTTTCATGGGTCTTTAAGCAGGCCAATTAGTAGCTTTAATAGAATCCAATCCAAAATATGAATGCATGAAAACATGGTGTAAATACAGTGAAATATGGCACTGAGACTCACGCTTCATGGTAGATAACACATCCATTCCGATCGGTGACAGTGACGACAATATTGACAAACCATGAGGGGTCCAATTGGTTTGCGGAATTTGGATCCACATCATGGGGTATGGCAAGATGGAAGGTAGAGTTTATCGGATCCCTTGGGTCACCCTCGTCACAAGGTCGAAGGATGGATGGCATTTGTTGAAGGAGTCGAAGGATCTCCTCATCCTCTTGACCCCCTCTTCCACCACCACCCGGGGTATTTGATGAGGGCGATGTCTGGTACCTTGAGAGATCATGTGATCGCAAACAAGGAACTGGCGTCACCCCCTTCTCTGTCATCATTGCGAGCTTGTGTCAAGGTCGAATTGATGATGTTGTTGGGCAGATGGCGAGATTAATTTTATTTCAATTTCTAGGTACCTGCAAAATGATACTAGCATTAAGGCGGGATTCAGCTAGTTTTAATTAGAAAACAACACCAATATAATAGCTCTACATAGCATAAAAAGTAAGCATAGATAGGATAGAATAAACGTGAGAGTACGTGCTGTGCATAACAGTGGAGGAATTAAGTCCTAAATTGGTGATTACATAGTTCTCTAGCGTCAAAACATTTGCCCTAGGAAGATGAAAGCTTAATTAAACAGTCTCAATCGAAAAGTGCGATTGATTGCCACTTTTGCCAAATTTCCACAGAAGAACTTGGGTCAAGTAAGCAGCATGACGAAGCAAGGTGTATTGCTTAGAGAAGTAAAGGCATTATTTGTGCTATAGTTACTGTCCATAGGAAAGTTAAACGCCAATTAAAGTTCGATACGAACTACGCGACTGCCAAGAAGATAAAGCCCAATTCTAGAGTAAGCAGATGCCTAGCGAAATTAATAAGACGCCTCTGCAGGTTCTCTAGCAACATCCAAGTGATTATAACAATTGAAAAATTATTAGTTATTCCCAAAAAATGGATAACAATACCATGCCTGATAGAAGAAGAGAGACATTCTTAAAGGCTGTCTCACAAAATCCGGCTTTTCACTATAAACAAAATCGATTTAAAATATTCCTCCTCAAAGAAATCAATACCCAGTCTAAAGATTAAAGGACTCAGTACGTTATTTGTTGGACAAGACATGATACCAGAGAAAAAAAATGATATTGAAAAGGGAATGAGAGAAGAGAAAGAAGTGCTACTAGAAGTTATAAAAACAGATCTCGAGTGGTGTAGATGAAGAATTGGATATTTAAGCTGAAATGACACACTCAAGCGCATCCCATTTGTCTACCACGACCACGAGAAGGGTCATAATAGGGTTGACAGCTGAGTGGAAAAAAGAGCCAGAGAAATTTGCATTCTGCGAATACTCGGTAAATACTTGGAAAGAGAACACGATAATAAACAAAGCGTACGGCCCTTGCAAAGCGTTTGCGAATAACGATTCAATAATCTACACTCAGACCAAAATTCCATTCAATAATCACTTTCGTTGTAGTAAAAAACCTGCTTTTCTACAAAAACACGGGCCTTGGATTCCATGTGCATTAGGATATCACCATTCGTCAACGGGACCAATAAAATGAGTTGCTCGTCGAGGAAGCTCTAAAGGGTAGCATCACTACTCAGTAGAAGCTAGCTATTCGGTTATGAAACTAATTCTAAACAAGTGGAAAGTGTGGATGTAAAAACGCACAGAAAGATATCAATTTAAAGTACAAGATAGTGACGGTACTTAAATAATTGCTCGGATCCAATTAGCCATAAGCAAAAAAATTGCGGTTTCCCGAAGAGGGTATTAGCCTAATGAATAATCAATAAGTAACTTTTAACTTGAAAAATACTGCGTAACGTTGAGACAATAGCCTCTAATCTGATAGTAAAAATATGACCAGAATTTTAATTCATGGTAAGTTATCTGCTTTTTTAACATTAAGCTAGAACAAGTATGCTTCTCGTTCATTGCAAATAGCTGAAAAGTATTAAATACGCGACCTGTTCAGCAAAAACTAATATTCTGGTAGACATACAATTAAATTGGACAATTTTAACTAAAGTATAGGCAAGTAAGCAAAATTTGGCGTTTTTAAATTGCTATAGTTTTGAATAGCAAAGCGATTGTGCGTTAATGAAAGCAAGTAAAGTGATAGTCTAACGAGCACAAAAAAACCATGTAATGAGGAGTGAAAAAATTGAAACAACGAAATAGCGAAAAGTGCGGATAAAGAAAACACAAAACCTGGACACCCTATGCGTTGTAGCGTGCCTGCATATGTGCGAATACCCACAGAACCAGTTAAATCAACATCAAAGACTAATGCTTTGATTCCGTCCGCTTATCTATGTTTATATTAAATCAATCAAAATTCAAGAAGCTCTTGTCCATACCCAACCATCAAAAGTTTTTCGAGTGAAAAGTACGAACCACATTTTATTAAATTCCGAGTAAATCCACCAAAAATCCAAATAACAAATTAAGAAGGAAATTAGATTAAAGTTGTAAAATGAATCCTTCGTAAGATTCCTTATCAAAGCATATCAACTACTCCGATGAGGAAAAGACGAAAATGTGGAGGTTTTATAAGGTAATCAAAAGATTACTTGTATTTTACTGGATGTATGGGTAAATATAATTATAAAAATAAAAGCTTTGAATTCGAACTTAGAAAATGAACGAAAGAAGGCGTCAATAAAATGGAAATCCAAAGCTAAACACTTAAGGATGCCAATACTTGACTACGCGAAACAGAAATAAAGAGGGCTGGAGAGTGAAAAGAAAAACTTTTGAAGTTCAAAGAAGTTTAAGAACGATAGAGAACAATATAATGCACAAACAGATGGTTGGAAATTTCTATAATCAAAGAATTTTCAAGATATAATATAAAATAACCATTTTAAAGTTAAAGTACAAACACTAAATTGCAACTTATATAAAAAAGCTAATACAAGTTAGTGCAAAGGTTCGAAAAAATATATCGGACATATTTTGAAAAGAAAAGATAAATCAAAACACAAATATGAGAACGAATGCAAAATAATACGAATTATAAATAAATATTAAATTAATTCACTGAATGAAATAATGCTTCAAAACTTAATAATTAATTGCAACTGAAATTCAATTTATTAAGCCGAAAAAAATCAATAAATAAACTTATCATAACCCACAAATGAATATGCGAAGGTAAGGTAAAATGAGACTGAGAAGCATAAAAATACAAAACATAAATAGGCAAAACCTACTGTTAAATTTTAATATTCGCAACAAAGACACAAACGGCCATTCTTCTTCGAACTTCGCGTAAGATGCTGACCTTTGAAAATGAAACACTTAAAACATTAAATTTTCATTAAAATCACCTAAAATAGTTTTTCGTTCCTGAATTTATTTTAAAGACCAGTGTCCATATTTTTCATAAATCTGTTCTAAACTGTTGTTTCTCAAAAATATCAGTGCATATTTTGATTTGATATTTCAAATGTAATTCAATTGATTCCTGTTCTATTCTTCTTAAAATTTAAATCTAAAATTAATAGTAATTTCCACGGTTTTATACATTTTTTTGTTATGCTTTATTGAGCAATTAGTAATTGAGTAATTAGGTTCTGTATCTGAACTATACTATTATGTAATAGCTTACAAGCCAACATATATATATATATATATATATATATATATATGTTATGTAATCCTAATGATCTAGATGAAAGTTAAATTTTAACTTATATTCATATGCAAAAATGTTTAATCTGTCATCAATTCTTGAGCAAATATATTTAGGCAGTTTCCGCCTCAATGGTTATTGCGGTTAAATTCTTTTTAAGGATTCTTTGTTGTGATATAAATTCAGAGCCTGCTTAATAGTTAAGCATTCGGGTAACTATGAACCAGTGTTATTTATTTACTGACAACCATATATACACAACATGTTGTTCTCCTTGTTGTTAAACCCCTCCGTAACTTTTTTTCAAGCTGCTTTCATTTCCACTTGTACGAAGAACTTTTTAATTCCACCATTCGATACCTTACGGCGTTGTTAACTCAACAGCCATCTCTCTAGCATATCTCGACTCAAAGTTTCTTGCTTCATTGTGGAGTAAAATGACCATATCCTAACGATTGGTCAATTATATACAGAAATAGGTTATCGAGCTTATTCCTTTCACTAACCTGTGGAAATCTAAAAGCGCTCTAGAGGGGATGGGGTATTGTGAAGTATACGCTCCTTCCATGATTAAACTAAGCAGCCTTATGCACGCTTAAATATTCTGATACGTGCACCCAGGAGGCTAACCTCATTAAATGGTAAAGAAGCCACAAGTTCAGTGACCTCTCGAATAATCAATAATCAGTAGTCTTTACAAGGTCAACACAACCTAAATAAAAGCATACTACGTCACACGTCTGTTTCATCTATATTATCGAATTTCGGACACCTTTTAACATCAGTATATTTTGTGAGGGACTAATCGTGACCCATTTGTGTGGCAATTTGACACAAATTCTCACTGACTATTATTAACATTCATACCGTAAAAATTTATCTTTAATATACCTCCATTCTTACACCTCTAACAGCATCCACCCCACTTATTAGAAGATATAATAATTATTCTTTGAGAATCTCTTTTATTACTTAAGCACTCCTGTCAGTCATAGCCAACCATGGAATTCTGCTTTTAAACCTTCCAAGGTTGGCAGTCTTAATATGTGCTACAGTTACCATTCGAACCAATTTCAGGTATTACTGGAAAAAGCTTGCCAATCCTGTCTATATTACTCAGTTGCTGTAGTAGAGATATGAAAGACTTGCAGCGGATTGTTACACTAATACGCATTGACTATACTCAATAATCCCTTTGGCAATTCCTCTTAGGTTGGAACGTACTCAAGATTATCATATCTGCCAAGCAGCTTAAAAGGAAACAGACGTGTCATGGAATAGATTTATTTGGATGATGCTTTGTATTGTAATGCTGTTTGGTGTTCTTTGACTAAAGCGAATCTAGCTATTGGATACACGTTCGGGTATTATAACCACATAATGACTTTGGTCATTGATTGATCGAGAGGTGTCTGTTCTTGTGACCTCATTTTGATTGTAATGACCCAAATAATGATTCATTACATTGGACGCTCACGCTCCTTTTTGCTTCAGCCATTCTGACGTTGTGTTTCTCTCGATTGAAACAGGCTGGAGGTTCTGAAACTGGCGATGTTTCTCCTTTCTAAATTCTATCTATTCAAAATTCGTTGTTCTCTAAGTGCATTATTTCTTCATAATGAAATCTGTGCATAAAGCCCGGGTAGGAATTTTTTTGATTAACTTCGGTCCTCTTGTAAGTTGAATATATGCCTCTATTTAGTACCTTTTCCGAAAAATCACCTAATATAATTGCTTCGTATAATTGTGGTTTCCATGCCGTTCGGGTACTAGGTTTTCCGAGGCAAAGGCAGCGTCAAATCATTAGGAACTTTTACGTGATGATTCCACAGCACTTTTTTAAACTCAACGCCTCGGTGGAAGTGTTGGGACGGAGAAGGGGTGGGAAAAGACGTGGAATCGCATTGAATTTTGAATGGTAGGGCCTCTATCTAGAAAGGATCCTGTTCCATAAGTTTGAAGGAAGTGAGCTATTTAAAAAACTAGAACTCTATCCTGACCTAGTGACCTATTATTAATCAAGTAGCGGTTGCGTTAGCAAACACTAAAACTTATAATGAACTAAAAGTATTTTTAAAATAAACTCGTAGTTCACGTTAAATCTGGTAAGACGCTTTTGAGATTTCGTGAACTGGTCTATCCATACATTGACAATCATATCCGCTGCACTAATTGCCATTTGAGTACTTTTATTTATAACTAAACCTGGAAATAAAGGAGGCAAAACGTTCCACTTAACCCTGAGAAATGTATCATAAATCGACAAACTTTGTAGTACTGAAGAATTGGATGTAGACTAATTCAGTAATTTCGCCAGACAGTACGAAAGCACTAACCAATGAGCAGACCAACCAGATAGCTATGGGCAATAGTGGCCAATGGAGATCGATTTCCTAAGTGCTTACCCACTGATAAAGAACTCCCTACAATTTCGACTATTTACTTAAGCCTACAGATGCGGTTTCTCCATAACATGTCTCGTGTTCTCCATTGAACGACTAGCTTCTATGTTAAGCTTCTATAACTCCGAGTTTCCCAAAGATTACCACTGAGACTTTAGTTTGTTATGCCATAAAAATACGATGAGACATAAATGAACTGGCAAAATTTATTACCTTAGCCCAACAAGGATTTATCGGTAGCAAGGTGTTAAAAAGGATAACATATCTCATTTTTCACAAACACTATCTGACGCTGTCACCTGCTCTAACCCATATGTCCAGGAGATCACATTCTCTTTAATAGGATCGACTAAATCTTTAGCGAAAACTCCAAGGCTTAAGAAAAACAAGCTAATGCAAGATTGAACTCGGTATTCAGTGAGCAATTTACTGGTTGCTCAATTTGACAGTTCATTAATAGTCGAAGTCTGCGTTATTCAGAATTAATTTCGATTTTTACCACATCGTTCTCCATTTTATACTAAACAAAATCTATGTGCAGAGGTAAACGCAAATCATAGAACCCAATTTTATATTCCTATTTGAAAAGGTTGCAAAATTAAAGTAGATTGTGACCAAAAGTAAATACAATACTATTTTCCAGAAGTTAACCCATCATCTATATTAGTTAGGTTAATAAATAAAAGATTAACATCAGCAATATTTTGCCTGAACTTATTAACAAAAGGAAACAATGATTTCCGGTAAACACAAGTTTAAAAAATAGTCCTATTAGATAATTCAACGCTTTCTGCCACTTAGTTCTCACCATCATTCGAGCTTAATTTGGTCGATTGACATATTTTCATACTTGATGCGAATATGTATAGACATGAGGAAGTGGGAGAATTTAAAAAAATTGTAGAGCATTGATTGATGGAAGCAGTCATGACCTTGACCGGTTGCCAATCAAAGGGAGGCGGCACTGAAAAGGAGAATAGAGCGAAGGGAGAAGGTTTCATTGGTATCGTAGGTGGCGTTTGTGGCTTGCTGGTCATCCACCAACTTTACACTCATCTTTTTCATGAATTCCATCAATGCATGTCGGAATGTTGAGACGTTTTGGGTGAATCTACAGTAAAATATGAGTGGATTAGTGAAAAAGATACAAGTCATAATCCACCAGACCTGTGGCTTATGCACTAAATTTGAAGAAAGGATGACAGCCACAGACAATGGACAAGACCAAGGTAAAGTTTTAGACTGTCTATAATCTATAATTGGATTTCAGGTGTTCGGGCTATGTTGGCAACACACACTAGGCATTTAAACATATTCTTAGTTTTTGCGTAGATCTATTTTATGCAATAACGAGATGCCCTAAAGTTTCATCAACGATCACCTCTATAGCCAAAAGTTATTCAAATTCATCTTTCTGCTCTTACTAATTGACTTAAAAGGCATATTGGGCTGTTAAAAGATCGACATTATTCTTCATCTTTAGGTCTACGGTGTCAGTGTGGATGATAACCAGAATCGGATAAATAAATCGGAAAAAGCTGCGAACTTGAGTTCTGAAATTAGAAAAACGAAAACGATGACACCATCAAAGCTTTCAATTAATGCAATTTGAGGCACCTATGGGAAAATGCTCCTGAGAAATCTATGCTTACACAAATCAATGTATTTACTTATTAGGGGGATGCAATATTGACAGGCTCACCCCCACGTGGTGTACCCTGGGAAACGTATACCCATACGGCAAAAATGTCTATAAACAGGCAGTTCACTTCTCACTTCAAACTACCATCACCCCCACTGTATGTCACATTCAACCACTTCCACAATACTCACCTTACCTTTTTCTCTACCTTTGTGTCTGTCTGTCGCTTCTATATCTGTGATTCATTCTTCTATTCCCCCCCCCCCTGTCGACTTTTTCTCTCACTATGATCTTCCTCCCCTCTGTGAAGCCCGAAGTCAGCTAAGGGGCTAATGATAACTATCAAAACACCTGCCATTTGAAATAAATAAATAAATATTGAGAGCTATGACATAGGCCAATCCAAATTGCATTTAAACTAAGCAATAGGGGGCGGTTTCGGGATATCAATATTAATTCCGCAGCAAGCAAGAAGAGTCAAACGATGTATACATTTCCATCATACCACAAACCAGTATTTTGCTTAACTTTTTTCTTATTGACTTTCTCTATTTATTTATTTATTAAAATATTTATGAAAGAGAAGAGGTTAATCAAAGAAAAGACGCACCTGTCGCGGTTTTTAGCAAAGAGGTTATCCTCTACACCGTCCATGAGTTTGCCGAAGATTCCTTCCAATTCGGGTCTATGTTGTGGACTCAAAGCATTTAGAATGCTTCGTTGAAGATTGGAGAAGTACTTGAAAATAGGAAAAAAAGACAATTAACTATTACAACTTCCCAAGATCCTGAAACATCCAATTAAAACCATGGGAAAACCATGCTCAATTATTATGGGAAAACCCGAACCTGAAATACCAAGGCAATGGAACTAAGAACCTACTTTTAAAGCATATTATCACATATTAAGAGGGATAATGAAACAGATTTGCAACATATATTCTCTATCCGATTCATCCATTAGTTATTAACTAATTGTGGTTAAGCGAAGCTCCCATTTATTAAGGCGAATTGCGATAGAGCTTTCATTATTTTCCATATCTCGGATTTCTTATCTATTTGTTATATCAGAAACCACTCAAAGATAACGGTGTGCGATATGATCTATGCTCGATACATGTTCTGGTTCCAGAACAAGCTAAAGCGTTACCCTATACTTAGAAATTGCTTCACGTCTTTGAATAGGGATAGGCGAAGCTAAAGATTGTAATAGCGAATGCTTAAAGACACAATTCTCAAATTTACAGGTTATATAATTGCTATTCAGTTTGCATTTAAAAGGACTAAAAAACCCGAAAATTGAATTCGAAAGTTATATTTTCCCATGAATAACTCGAATTACCCAATGTGATATAGCCTGTAATAGACAAAATACTGGGCATAGCATATCCTCTTTGTATTTCTACTTGGGGTGTGCGATAGACTTACCTTCACGCGGTGCACCCTGGGCAAGGTACACTCATACGGCAAAGTCTATTAATCGGCAGTTGACTACTGACTTCAAACAACCATCACCCCACTGTAAGTCATATTCGACTGCTTCACAGTACTCATCTTATCTTTTCTCTACCTTTGTGTCTGTCTCTTTTAAATCTGTGAATCATTATTCTGTCCCCCCTCTCGGCATTTTGCCACTTTGAAGTTCCCCTCCTCTCTATGAAGCTCGAATTCAGCTAAAGGGCCAATGATAACTATCAAATCGCCTGCCATTTGAAATAAATAGACATTTCTATTTCTATTAGTAGACTTATAAAGCATAGTAAGCTTACATCCTGATTAAGTAAAATCAGATCAAGAAGAGGTCTGGATATACTCCACTGATTCTTGCACTCCTCATTCATGAAACTCGCTAGAAAGGTGATCATCAGTTGTCGAGAAGTCACTGTGAATTCGCTAACTCCTCCATCTGGAGAATGCCGAAGAAAATCCTTTTTGAGATTCGTGTTCCCAGCCTCAGTTCGATCAAACCAAATCGCCAGTGCTGAACAACACCCTTTAATAGGCACTCCTCTAGTGATACAGGCTGTTAAACGTTGTCTAGCCGCTTGAGCAATCTCTGAGGTCGGTAGACTAGAAGGTGGACTAGGAACAAAAATAGGATACTTGGATTCCCCATGATTATTGAGCATTCCATTGCCATTCTGATTAATCCCGTTGGAAGTTCCATTAATAGGAGAGGAAACAGGATAAAGGAGCTTATAGACATGCGTTAGAATGGAATCGAGACAACTGCAAGCACTCCAAGCCACTAAACCGTCCAGAGATTCAACACCAATCACAATAGCATTGAAAAATCGTCGAAGAACTGATGAATCCAAAGAACAGAGAAACTCCATATGACTCTGAGTGAGAACCTCAAGGAGAGCGAAATAAGCCTTGCTTAGTTTAATGAAACCTTTCAGTTCTGCATCAGTCACACAGAGCAGCATATCAGTACTCAACTTGACACACTTTTCGAAGGAGTTGTCTCCCACAAGACCGAAAACGGCAAAATTTGCATATTTTTCATTGAGAGTAATCCGCAAGGCGTCTAGATATCGTCTCAGTGGCTTAACTTTGCGCTCATATACATTATCCTCACTAATTTGGCCGAAGAATGCTATCAAACGAGGACCGTAATCGTTGAGAACTTTCGTCATTTCAGCAAGTAGGAGGTAGCCCATGGGGAGAGTGCTCTCGAATTTCAGTCTATCATTGCGGTTGTTGGCAATTTCAGCAAGAAGCTTGAGAATAGGACAGGTGACATGAGGATCATAGGGCCAGAATTCAAGTGCTCGACTGAATAGACTGAAAAGGGAAGGATAAAACCAATCGAGGAAGTGTTGGAATGCTGCCATTGTGTTGAGACTAAAGGCCACGCCTGCAAGGTCTCGTGCTAGACCAATCACATTGCTTCGTGCCTCCTCTGGAGAGATAGAGCAATTTTCTGGAAAAATAATTCAAAAAGCTGTTATCAATATTCAATGCTACTGTTAGAAATAAGTCATTCAACTAATTAGCACAAACCAGAGAGGAGGAGATTTGAGATGAGATTATTGGCAACGACAGTAAGGGGAGCTAGAAAATCAAGGAAAGGTCGGTTGTCATCGGATCCAATACCTGAGAGAGTGACCAACATAAGGCGCGCCAAGTAGGCGTAGAACTCCGATCGATAGCGCGTGAGAGAAGAACTGGATGTAGTGGAGAGGAAACGGAAATTCGTTGGCTGAAAGATCATAAAAGAGCAAATAGCATTGAATAATGTGCAGGAGTCTACCCCGTAATGGAACACGTGGAGATAGGGAGTAATAGCTGTGTTCCCTTTTATTATGAAAGAGCGTTGCTAGTCATACCCCGATATCTATGCCGTCATTTCGATAGGAAGTAGTTAAAACGGTAGAAACAAAAAGATGCCACATCATAGAAGCAGCCTCGCTAAGCCATTATCCTGCTGTGAGTTTAATCGCGAAGAAGATAGAAAAGAAAACACAATCCGTCTTTGCCACAGGTGGAACTGAAGCGTTTTCAAAGGATAATTGGGCTTTATATAACTTAAGGGGAGCAGATATGAGTTGTGTGTGATTGGCATCAGCAAGAAATTGAATGGGATATTGATCATCAAAGGACAAAGCGTCAAACTGTGCCATTATTATCAGAAATATCAAAGGGTTCATGCTAGGTCATGGAGAAAATAGCATTAAAGCACTTTCATCAAAATGGTCATTCATAAAGAAACTTCCTCATTTTTTATCCGATAATATTTTTGGCAATTTCAAATGTTTAAACGAGTCATTGCTATAATAGTTTTGTATTTAACACCTGATATTGACTACACATCTGTTTAAACAAGCTATTTATGTAAATGTTATGACACCATACAGTAGATATCTGTCAATAAAGACGTTCATTAACCATTCAAGGCAATCATTTGAAACATAGTTTTCACCAAAGTTGAAGGATAGTACCATCTACGAGCATTCAAAATGTTACACTTTGATACCACTGGGATTTTCCGCGAATCCGCCCAGGGCGGTTCAACGGGAAATTCTATTTCATGAAACTATTTTTAGAACCAAAAAACTGCCCATCTGAATAAGCGCCCATGGGCGATAATACAGAAGTAAAATATTTCATCATAGTAAAAGTTTGCTCTAAAATGCAAAGGGAATAATAAAATCCGGAACTACATGAGAGAAATTGTGTACTTTTCTTCCACTGATTAATTAGTGGAAATAGGAATAGTAAAAAGGCAATAATTATGAATTTTTACTATCGACGCATTTTTTTTGAAAAAGGTTTGCGTACCATAGTGTGTCATATTCATATTTTGATGTCGCCATAATTCAATCTGAGAGCAATTAGGACAGATTCACCTCGCTATGCCCCGAGTGCGCTTGTATAATCAATATTGATATACATTCAGAGAACAAAATAGCCACTTTATTTCAATAATAATTGACTTTTAAAAGACAAGTTATTCCTTTCATTTATTTATATCAAATGGCATGCGTTGTGAAAGTTATCATTAGCCCTTTAGTTGACTTCAGGCTTCACAGAGGAGGAGGAACATCAAAGTGAAACAAGTCGAGAGGGAGAAGGGGAACAGAAGAGAGTTTCAAAGATGTAAACGAGACAGACACAAAAGTAGAGAAAAAGGTAAGGTGAGTACTGTGGAAGGGGTCTAATATGACAACCAAGGGGGTCGTGGTAGTTTGAAGTCAGAAGTCAACTACCGGTTAATAGACTTTTTTGCCGTATGAGTATACGTTGCCCAGGGTGCACCACGTGGAGGTAAGTCTATCGCACACCCCTTATTCCTTTCATAGATCTCAATTCTACTTCTTCATCTCGAATTGTCACCATTGTTAGACACAACACATAATGTGGAAGATCTGCAGCGGTAGGGCGATATCTAAGATCACTAGAATATACTGACCGTGTGCCTTGGCGAGTCATACGAACAACTTGCTCTTTCCAACAAGAAACAGCATTAAGATTAATGATTGAGTGACAGGCGTCGAATGCACAAGGGGCACGTGCCTAGCCTAAGAAATATGGAGAGATTTCCCCTCACCTCCCCTCCCCCCCCCCCCCCCCCCCCCCCCCCCCCCACCCCACCCCACCGACCCCTTACCATTAATTAACAACGCCAATCAATTAATTAAATGAGTACTAGTTTGAGTACACATATGCACAAATTCACTTAACTAATGAATGTGAACTATTTGTCTCTTGGGAGCTTTCCCAACTCTCATTCAATTACGACATGCCATTTCCATCGCCACATTACTGCATTTGTGATTGCTGAATAACATTAAAGGAATAACTTAATTTAAAGCTAGCCTACTTCACTTCAAAACACATGCAGAGTTAAATAGGCGATTAAAAAGAAACACTATACATTAGTGTACCTGGCAAAATAGTACAGGAAGCAGATTCCACTAAAGAAGAAATATTGACGTCATGGTTTCATTCATTAGGTGTATACACTAAAACCGAATACTAATAGGGACACAAATTGAGCAAAAAGCCAAGGCAATATTCGCATCAAAACTGAAACCATTGGGAAGAGGGATAAGTAGAGTAGAGCTTACCAAAAAATTATTAGAACTGCCGCCATCGATCCACAGGATCAAGGATTAAAGGGACGTAGAGATAAACCTTTTATTTAAAACTTAGGCGTTCTGTGTTCGAATGAAGCTTAATTAGAAAAAAAATGAAAGAGATAATCACTGTAGACACCGATTCTTCGAAGACGAAATTTGCATTTGTGTATATTAGCTGCCAAAAGTATTACAAACAAGTTGTAATTTGTTTGACATTAGACAAATGCGAACTCCAAATGCATCACTTAGTCATTTAACGAATAAATAGTTGACACAAATCCCTCATACAAGTTCATTAATACGTTCAGTAGATTCTGGATTTGCGTTTTCAAGAATAGATAGCTTAGAATTGAACTACAAAGCAATCTTGACTAGTGTACAGCGTTGGTTAGTTACTTCCTATTTAGACCCACCCACATCGCTACTTACTGCATAATTATATTAATTTGATTAAAAGCGATAGCAAGCCAACAGTGAATAGGTGTGAAATCAACGTAAGTAAGATGAACCACTCTTTAAGAAGTGTAAAAAGAGCCAAACTCACAGTGTGGTTAGCCAGCATGAATTTGACATCATCCAAAGTGAGGAGCTTCTTCATAGCCGTGAAAGAAGAGGCCAATTCGCCAAATAACTTCAAAGTGGGCTCCAAAACAACCTCATGGTCACTCCAATACCGCAGATTGAGGAGAACTTTACTTACAAAGACCTTCAAGATGGTAGTTTCATCGGAGATTCCCACCAAATCAGAAAGAGACTGGTACATCTGAAACGTGGAAACGGAAATTAACGCATCTGAAGTTTACAGAAGATTGGTACAGATGAGCATAACATCACCCTTGAATTTGTTACCTTAGGTACTGTGGCTAGGGCACTATGGGAAACACATTTTCATTTACTTTAGATAGGAAGACAAAAAATGAAGTTCAAAGCTATGGTTGATGAGCAATTCTCGTTGGTCTTTCCTAAGTCGTGCATCATCTAAGGTATTAAAGAGTACACCCCACTACTGACAATCATCCAGGGTAAAAAATGTATTTCAGTCCAGCGGTATTTTCATCTCCAGACGATAGCCTTTGTTTATTTAAAAAAAGGTTGAAGAGAAGACGAAACTCTGTCTCCTCCTTCTTTCAGTAATGAAAGCAGATGAACTTGAAGTTATAGGTACTGAAATGGTGCAGTCTTACATTTAAACATGTATGCCAAAACTGTCTGTACGTAGCGACAACCGAATGTCGCCATAGATGCTTGCAAAAGCCCCCAAAGCTACCAGTACCACGAGATGCATTACAACGTATCAGATACTGACAAGAATTAACGTGCCTCAAAACGATGACGTATCACAATCAGAACTGAAGGATAAGGCCAAAGTGACCGCTATTTACTATGAAAACTAGTGACCATGTAATAAGTGAATCAAAATCCCGAATATTTCAAAATTCGTTGAACACAGGAAAACCAAATAAACATTTCTGTCAAGGAATTATAAAAGGGTGATGAGCATTGAGCACATAGTGTGTCTCAATTTTAGGTCTTCCAATTTACTTCATTTAAACATTATAATGGAATTATTTTTAGGGCACTAAAAATAGCTTTAACATTGATCAATAATCCATTAGATGTTAACGTACTCTAGAGGCTCGACTGATATTATCTCCAATGTATATCTTTCTGAACTTCTCTAAGAAAGTAATGATGGCCAACTCCAAACGGATAATCGCACCAGATGAGATGTGAATGAGCACAGAAGCCACATTCGGATTGCTTAATTGGGCATCCTGTTGCAATAGTTGGAGGATGAGATTCAAGCAGACATCTCCAAATTGCAGTAGACGCATAACACTAGCGATAAGTCCACCATCTAGTTGATCCGAATCAACCAAACTGCCTGAACTCGATGTTGAACGATTGTTCAACAGCGCTCCTAAAAGATACGAAGTCGTGCTTTAGAATAACAATGTATTGTTCATGGTATATATAAATAGATGACACAAAATTGTACCAATCATATAGACTAGCCAAGTGAGGCGATTCTCTTCCAAACGAATAGAATGGAGTTGTTCGGGAGAAAATGGGGGATTAGGACTCAGGAAGGCAGCTGGGCCCAGGGAAACCATCTGCTGAAGGGTGGACTGAAGTTGATTAAAGGACTGGTCGAAGAGGCTGATTATTAACTCGCAGGTACTCGAATAGTCACAGCGACCAATGATTGAAAACTGGGAAAATGGATTACAAATTAGTACAGCGAATTGAAAAATACCAATTTTGGAATCATTTTAAAAATTAAGTCACGTCCGCTGTAAGTAGCTGATTTCGTAAGAAAATATTTAAAGATGACGGTTATAAAAATTGCTTCCAATGTTTTCTTCCCACAATTCAAAGATGTTTCAGAATACAGGAAATGGGCAGAGAAAATGAAGGACAAGTGAAAGGCTAAGACTTTCCACGTTGACTAGGAGATGAGTTAATACAATGAAAAAATGTAGTGTCAAAATGATGTGAAGATAATGGGAAAAACCTAAAATGCAGTAAATAAACAAGGTTGTAGGACACAATATAATTGAGCTATACAGGGGTCATAAATATGGAGATAGGTATCAATTGAAATGCGCATTCCCTAAAACACAACTCTCTGCTTTAAGCTCAAGTAAATAGCAAGATTTAAAATAGGCATACAGATTAAAAATAACAAGCCAATCGTTTTAGAATACTATAAATCAATCGATATAACTCACAAGAGATAGCAAAAAACTCATTTTGGGCATTTTGAGCACAATGGAGTTGTGTTGATACTCACTGCAAGATTTTTTTTTCTATTAGGCGTAGAAAAGATCAAAACGTGCATACAACAAGCATACAGGGAAGAAATGAGCTATGCAGTCATTCAACAAATTTTATTTGCATCATCGGACGTGAACCTTCGTAGAAATATTACAAACTCAAGGCTTGCCAACGCAATGGAGGTCAGAAGTTAGCTCGATTTCAACCGTCAGAATGAAGTTATAGAATTATAAGATGGAAAAGAATGCCATGATGAGGGGAAAAAGTGAACAGAAAAACCCGTCGAACTTGTCTTAAATAATAATCGATTCTGAAAGCCACCCCTCTTATAATCTGATTTGTACCACCAATACGACATTTATAAAACAAATTAACTTACTATTATTAATAAATACAAATTTCATGTCTTGAAAAGTTTAGAGCAGACAGAATGCAATCAACCAAGGGTCTTAATGGCAATGACAATGACTAATATCGCAACACTAAATCAAAATAAAACCTAGTTTTCGGGACTAAAACAATTGAGTTTCGATTTTAACCTCGTTAAGCTACGTGCGCCATTGTCTATTGAGCACTCTTCACAATAACTATTCTATCAAATGAACTTCATAATTACAGAACATGATCACAGACTCGATTCAATCTAATTGCCTCTTAATTAGAGACATGCGCATGAGCTATCCCCCCCCTACGGATTACTTCATTAGCACCAATCGAGGGCATTTAAATAGAGCAGAAATTTTATCGGCTCTAATTTATCCTCGTCAGTTAAATTGTCAAAAAAAAGGTTTAACAAAACGTGAGCCCACCTGGTCGAGCTGCTGAGAGAGAGTCATATTATCATCCAGAGGACATGTCTCATCCGATTCTGGGTCATCAACTGAAGCACACCTACCCACAGGTGCTTTTTCTACCGCAGACGACAGCTTGGTAATTCGGAGGGGTTTGGGTTTTGAGACGGTTTCTGCATAGCGTGGCACACCGGCCAATCGCGATTCGATGTAGGCACGAGTTACCTGTGGAGCATAGGTGTCAATGAGGTAGGGCTGGGAGGTTCGTGTATAGGGAATACTTGCTACAAGACGTTGCCATAGCATCAGGAGATAGTAGAGGCTGTTTGAATGATTGAAATCAGAGTCATCTGTGAAATTCTGAAAGAAAAAGGAGTAATTGAGAAAAACACGACCGAGTAGCTGTAGAGCGTTCATTCTTATTGATGTTTTAGCGTCAAATTTCCTCCCTTCTCAACTCTTGGTCTCCTGCTTTAGAAGAGGCGGCTGCTTCTTTAGACTTCTTAAGGCAATGTCGCCTAACTTGGTTTTGCAATTCCTCGAAAATGTTTAATGGATCGAACAGAAGGATTTTCATGCAGCTAAGAAAAACAAATTGGGCAATAAGTGAAGTAGGTCTTCGATTCAACTGTCTGGGTTATCTAAAAGATTTGT